>CAJHQQ010002264.1:0-69001 GCA_905132885.1 Moricandia moricandioides
TGTAATAAAACTTACACTTATCGTTGGATTGAAAGTGACTTCAGTTTTTGCTCATCCTGATGACTCTTTACTCAAGTGTAGATGCCAAGTTATTCTGATGAGTGGACAAGTTTTGGCCATGTATAGCACTGATGTCATGAACCATGTTTTATTGTTAGACAAAATCATCTCAAGAATTCATAGTAAAGAAGCTAGTAATAGATTAACGGTTCTTACAATGTCTCCTCGGCTTTAACTTTATTACAAAAAAGATAGTACTAAAGGAAGAGAAAAAGAGAGCTAAATGGCATATGATTCTATGGAATATTTTTTATCAATGTGTGGCCATTAGAAACAAAAGATTCCTCTGAGCCATTGGAAAATCTCTCCTCTCCTTCTGTGTAAATTGTTAAACGCTTTTGGACATTATCCTGAAACTTGTGTAAAGATTCTCCCCAAGAAACATAGCCCTCTCCATTTCAACAAGATAAACACCAAGCCAGCATTGTAAAGAAGTTACCAGTTTGTATCTTGATTTTTCTACTAGTTTTTTGTTTTTGTTTTTGCGCATGGAAACAGGATCATCTAGGTTGACTTCGTCCAGGAAGTTTCTGGCCATAAGCTTGTCAGTACTAGCCGTGCTCTCGCCTCTCTACATCGACAGGTTATCAGAGGAAGATGAAGAACCGGAAGAAGAACTCTTTGGTTTCATGTTTTCGCTTCCTGTGCTCCTCCTCTTCTTGGTTTTGGCCATTGCCTTGGCCCTCTATTGTGACCAGAGCTTGACCAGGTTTGATCCTTACTGGATTCACAGGCTTTGTGGTTCGTTTGGTGGGTTGTTGGTCATTCTCATCCTTCTTCTTTTCGTCTTGAAATGCAAAGCATCTGCTTAGACCCTTTAATGAAAGTTGTTAATGAAGAAACAAAGTTTATATGAAATTTTGCAAAATCTTACAAATATTTCTGTATATCAGAGAACTGTTTTTGTTCATTTCATAAAGAAAATTTACACAAAAAAGCTCAGAATCCAGAATGCAGATGAATGAAATTACTCAAAAGGTATATGTCACATTCTGAAGCGTAGAAAAGATGAGTTTTTTTCAGAACGCCGAGCTAGGTGTCTAGTTCTTGTTGCTACTCAGCCTTCTCCTTCTCATCCACTTTGTCTCACAAGAAGATGGAGAAGCCGCTCCTTCAGCTAGTGGGAGCTCGCAAGGAAGTGCCATAGCACTGCTGGTGAAGGCGTTGAGAACAAGGAAGGCCAAAATGGGAGACAAATCTAATCCTCCAAGAGGCGGTATGACTCCCCGGAATATGTTCAAGTAGGGATCACATAAAGTGCTGATACACATACACACAATCAGAAACTAAACAAAGAAACTTTGTCTAAATCAAGCAAAGTGTATGAAGTAGATGTAAAGATTGAAACTATGATAGTGGAATTTCTCAAAACGGACCTGAGGGGGTTAACAATGGCAGGAGGAGCAGTGGGGAACCAGGTGAGTACTAGACGGACAACAAGGACAGTGTTATAGATATTGAGGAAGTTTATCAACCCGTTAGCAACCACCATTCCTGCAACTGAATCTCCAGGCAGAACCGCTGCAAACCCGTGTTCAGACATGGCAAGCCTAACCCTTGTAGTGTTCCTCAAACGAATCTGGATAAAAAACAACAAAAGACTCATCCTTTTTAACATTGCCGACTAACCCTGATAGCAAATTTCATAGCTTTGTCGATGTGCATAAACAGGGAAAGAGAGTTTACCTCGTCGCAGATACCGCGAAACTCGGAGGGCAAGCGAACCGCTTTCTGAAAGAGAGGGTTCTTAGCGGCGAGTGAATGGAGGAAGCCTGCGAATTTCTCAGTCGCGGAGAGTAGAGAACAATGGAAGTCTTGAATCAACTTGACGGAGTCTGAAACTGGTGGTGGAAGCAGCAAACTGGGCTTGTTCGTACGCACGGAAGGTGTTTGCGTAAATGCCGAGGAGAGCGATACGAACAAGTTCGGTGTCGCTACTCTCGGAGAGGATTTGGAGCTGTCCATAGCTGGTTCGTTCGCACTCAGATTTTCTGTACAAGGTGAAGAAGAAGAAGATAAAGTACATCAAATAGATATTTCAGACAGAGGACACGTGGCGTTGTTATCATCGTTGTGTCCCAGAGACCCTAACCATCTACTTCATGCAGAGTCTTACCCATTCGACAAGTTTTTAGTATTTTCTCAATCGCTGCGTTTTATCTTTCTTACTTTGGTGACACGTGACGTTAACCATCTAGTTCGTCCAGAAGGTCTCACCTAGTCGAGATACTACTTAGTCAACCTTTCACAACGCTGCGTTTTATATTCTTTGGTGACAGCCTGGCACTACTTAGTTTGGGCCTTTAAACGCGGCTAAAAGCTTTTCTTGTGGACGAGAAAAAAAGAAAGCGCTAAAACACTTGTAGTTTGGATATATTCCAAATCCGACGTGTCAATCTCTGACTATTCCGTTTCAGATATACTGTTTAAAACGAACCCACACCACCACTGGATTTTTTTTCCACTATCCGGCGAAAATATGGCGAGCAATCTCCTCCGCCTCCTCACTCTTCCTCCACCGTCGAGTATGCATTTTCGTTCAAGTAAGTTACTCGACGCTACATACTCGAAGCGAATCGTTCCCAGACATCGCCGCTCTCGTATCCGACGGCACTCTTCGCAACCTAGTTTCCTGGTATCAAACTCGGTCGAGATCACTACTCAATCGTTTGAATCTACCATCGAATCCGTTGCGAGCGATAAGCCTGTTCTCCTGGAAGTGAGCGGGATGATGTGTGGAGGCTGCGTCGCCCGGGTTAAATCGGTTTTGATGTCCGATGACCGAGTCGCGTCTGCTGTGGTTAACATGCTGACTGAAACGGCCGCTGTGAGGCTTAAACCTGAGGTTGAGGCGATGACGGATGCGGCGGAGAGTCTAGCTAAGAGATTGACGGAGAGTGGGTTCGAGGCTAAGAGGAGAGTTTCCGGGATGGGAGTGGCGGAGAATGTGAAGAAGTGGAAGGAGATGGTGAGTAAGAAGGAGGAGTTGCTTGTTAAGAGCAGGAACCGTGTGGCGTTTGCGTGGACTTTGGTGGCTCTGTGTTGCGGATCTCACACTTCGCATATTCTTCATTCCGTGGGAATACACATTGCTCATGGTACGTGGCTTCGCATATCAATGCAAATTCGTGCTGTTTCTTAATATCTCTTGCACCTGATGTTACTAGGAGGATTCTGGGACTTGCTACACAACTCTTACGTGAAAGGTGGTTTGGCTGTTGGAGCTTTGTTGGGACCAGGACGAGGTTTGCTTTTGCTTAAATATCTTTTCATATTCTTTTTAGTCTAGAATGCTTACCAGCTAATGCATATACGTTAGAGTAATTAGTAATGTTAGAGAGAGATGATGAACTAGTCATTCTGAGGCTATTCTTCAGAGTTAGATGCTTGCTACTATTATACTCTGATTACTTAGTCGAGTTTTGTTGCATCAATGCTTTGAGTGGTAGAAGTAGTCATTCGGAAATCCAACTTAATGAAACGGTTTAAACTCTTCCTTATTAGAATTAGAATGTTCACCTTGTCATTAGAGAGAAACGATGAATTTCAGACCTCTTAAGTGAAAGTGATGATTCCTACTATTCTTTGAGAGCTGTGTAAATGCTTCAAAATAGTAGCAGTGATACTTGGTTATTTGAGGCTGTTCAGAAAGCCAAATGATTGAACAGATTAATGTAAATTGTAGAGTTGCTGTTTGATGGCATAAAGGCTTTCGGGAAAAGATCACCCAATATGAACTCGTTAGTTGGATTGGGATCTATGGCTGCATTTTCCATTAGTTTGGTGAGTTTTTTAATCGACTGATCTAGTTCTGACTTGTGAGTATCCTATTTCACTTAGCTGCAGTTCTCTGCATTATGAATTTTTCAGATCTCACTTGTTAATCCAGAACTAGAATGGGATGCTTCGTTCTTTGAGGAACCGGTGAGTTTCTCTATTACATCCACAAGGGACTATGATGAAAACTTTGTATTTTTTATTTCTACTGCATGAAAATACATTTTTCATTGGTAGATTTCTGATTGATAGCTCTTGTCATTTAGTATGCAGGTCATGCTGCTTGGTTTTGTGCTCCTTGGTCGTTCTTTGGAAGAAAGAGCAAAGCTTAAAGCATCTAGTGATATGAATGAACTATTGGTAAGCTGGATATTTCTCGGTTCTCCTCTCAAAATTAACCTGAAGGCTTTTTCCTGCTTTTTAAGGAAAATTGAAACGTGCCTTTGCAGTCACTCATCTCCACTCAATCAAGACTTGTGATTACTTCATCAGACAATAACACAGCAGCTGATTCTGTACTTTCCTCTGATTCAATATGCATCAATGTACCAGTTGATGAGATTCGAGTTGGAGACTCGCTTTTGGTTTTGCCTGGCGAAACGTTTCCCGTCGATGTAAGTGATATACGTCTTTCCGATATCCTTAGTTACTTTTCCATGCTGCACCATCTGATCTTACCAAAAAATTCATAGTGTGGGTATCTGAAATTAAAAAAGAAAATTTAATGGGTGGTAACTATCATTTTGTAACTTAAGGAAATTATATTTGGTTTATCAGTGTTTGGATAAAAAGTTTGAGATCTATCAGCTCGTTGAGATTCAGTTAAATTTCACATTCTCGGCTGCACCCTGATAATGGATATGATTTTATAATTCTTATTTTCTCATAACAGCATGGTTATTATTCGTGTGAGTGGTTAGTCTCTAAAAGTTCCTGTTGTCGTTTTGATCAAGTTGAATTGATTTTTTTCTGCATAGGGGAATGTGCTAGCTGGAAGAAGTGTTGTGGACGAATCTATGCTGACCGGAGAGTCACTTCCCGTGTTTAAAGAAGAAGGTTGCTCAGTTTCAGCGGGAACAATAAACTGGGTATGTATAGGATTAGGCTACCTTAACAAAACTGAGGTTTTAAAAAACAGAATTTACATAACAAAACTCAGTTACTCAGTCCAATTACATACGCTGATCATGAATCTTTTAGAAAAACAGAAACTTGCTTTACCTATTTTCAGGATGGCCCTCTACGGATTGAAGCTTCTTCTACCGGCTCCAACTCAACAATATCTAAAATCGTCAAAATGGTTAGTGTCTCTGAATCTAGCGCCAACGGAATCTTCATGAAAGTTACATTGTGTGAAGATTAATTTCATCAGTTACAATTTAAAACGTTGGAGCTGTTCAAGCCATCACGTGAAAAAGAAAAATGCAGCCATTAATCTCTGTAATTTGTAGATGACTTTCCTCCAAAACAAAAGGAGGAAAGACAGCTACAAATAAAAAAATATAATGAATTAGTGGCAATCCTGCATAAACCTGATTTTGGATAAGAAAGTATGTATTAAATTAAGTCAAAATCCTCGGTTCCTCTATAGTAAGTCTTCATTTCATCTACAACCCTTCCTGTCTGAAATCAGGTTCAGCTACATATGAATGAGATCTATTTGTAGGATTGTTTAGATTAAGAGGATGCTATGTAAAAATTTGAAAGATGAATTCAATACCTTACGGAATACTGAACTTTTAGGTTGAGGACGCTCAAGGTAATGCAGCTCCTGTGCAGAGGCTGGCAGATGCAATAGCTGGACCATTTGTGTACACTGTAATGTCTTTATCTGCAGTGACTTTTGCCTTCTGGTATGGGCTTCTTTTCAAAATATCTACCGGAAATGATATCTGAAATTCCAAGAAGATTTTTTTTTTTGAATTAGCAGGAATCTGTTTATTTAGTTGTAGTGTAAACATCATGTCTCAGTTTCCTGCTCAGGATCAGACTCTGTTGTTTTCATGCTTCAGGTATTACGTTGGTTCACACATCTTCCCAGATGTTTTGCTCAATGATATTGCTGGACCTGATGGAGATCCTTTGGCATTAAGCCTGAAACTGGCCGTGGATGTCTTGGTGAGTGAGGCATGAATAGCAAAGTGTATCTTTCATGTGATGTATCAAAATATGCGTTGTTATTGGGACTAGTCGGACATAATGAGGAAAGTAAAATGGTGATTGTGGAAATAATGTGAATTAGCGAAGGGAATGTAGGATAAAAGAGGGATAGAGAAGAACTTTGGAGGAAAAACATCATATTGTGTAGATATTCAACTCGTTTTTTTTTACCAGGTTGTTTCCTGCCCCTGTGCACTGGGCCTTGCAACACCTACCGCCATATTAATTGGCACCTCTCTTGGTATGTATCGAGCATATTGTTTTGCTTGCACTTTAAAGTCTGCAAACCTAGCCGAGAAGAGTAACCCAACTGTGTACAAAGATTTTAAATAATTAGAAACATCGAGATGATACCGAAGCTAACAGTTGTTCTCTGCTCTTTTTTTCTACCTTAATATATAAAAGATCATTTTATTGGTTTTAAAACGTTTGTTGTTGATGGTGTCTTCAGATACTATGAAAATTACTAAAAATGGCCTAGATATTTTAAAGAATCAACTTTCTAGCTGGAGCCGTATCCACTTCAAGACTGCAGTCATTGTGGTTATCATTCATGTTTATAGGGATAGTTGAACGTTATATTACTAGAAAACTTTGTAATTAGTAACGATAGAAAAAGTCAGACGCTAACTTGGTGAAATCTGTTATGTCCAGGAGCAAAGCGGGGATATCTTATTAGAGGAGGAGACGTCTTGGAACGCCTGGCCTCCATAGATTGTATTGCTTTAGACAAGGTACTGCTAAATTTTTGGTGTCTCCAATGTTCTTCACCAATCTTTCGCTCTCTCTCTCTCTCCCCCCCTATATCTTTATTAAATCAAAATGGAAAATGCTAGAAAATTAGACACGTATATGAACAGCTCCCATTTCCCTTATAAGTTGATTTACCATTAATCATCATTTGCATTATGTTTCTAGACAGGAACTCTTACTGAAGGAAGACCTGTCGTCTCTGGTGTTGGGTCTTTAATTTACGAAGAACAAGAAGTTCTTAAACTAGCTGCTGCGGTGGAGAAGACAGCAACACACCCAATAGCAAAGGCTATTGTAAACGAGGCAGAAGCGTTGAATCTGGAAACTCCAGAAACAAGAGGCCAATTGACAGAACCAGGCTTTGGAACTCTGGCAGAAATAGATGGACGTTTGGTAGCTGTGGGTTCACTTGAATGGGTTACCAATCGTTTCCACAAAAAGAACGAATCCTCAGAAGTGGTTAAGCTGGAAAATTATTTGGATCATAAACTATCCAGCACATCATTGACGTCTAGGTATTCAAAGACCGTTGTCTACGTTGGACGCGAAGGAGAAGGGATTATTGGTGCTATTGCAATATCTGATTGCTTGCGCAAAGATGCGGAGTTTACTGTAGCCAGGTACTTTTCACCCTCCTAATTTCAACCATCCCTATTATATAAACCTGAACAACTCTGGTTTAGAACTTTTGAGAGTCTGCATTCTTCTAGACCTTATCAGAACCGAATTGCTCCTAGTAATTCTCTTTTCGATTTTAGTGGAATTTTTGGCCTAACTGAAACATCAATCGTCGAGGGTGTCTAAAGTTCTAATGTGGTCGACCTTATTAAAGGCTTCAGGAGAAAGGCATCAAAACAGTCCTCTTATCAGGGGATAGGGAAGGGGCAGTGGCAACAGTGGCAAAGAATGTGGGGATTGAGAGTGAATCAACCAACTATTCTTTGTCTCCTGACAAGAAATTCGAGTTTATATCTAATCTTCAATCCTCTGGACATCGTGTTGCTATGGTAAGATCTTCAATTGAGTTGCAAGAATCATCATTTTCAACTTGTTTCCCATGTAAGATGGTAAAGTTAAAGAAAATGGAATTGGTTAGGCTCACGGAATATTTTTGTGTGTTTCCTAAGGTGGGTGATGGCATAAACGATGCCCCTTCGTTGGCTCAAGCTGATGTAGGAATAGCTCTAAAGATCGAGGCACAAGAAAACGCTGCATCGAATGCAGCATCAGTCATACTTGTCCGCAACAAACTCTCACATGTAAAGCCCTCCATATTCCTTGCTATATAGTTAAAATTCTTAACGAGTTACTTGCATATGCATCCACGAGACAAGAACCAAAACCAAATAAGTTTGTTGTTCAAGACTCGGTGTCAGTGCTATATAAGCTCATCACAAATGTGTGTTTTTTTTCTTTTGTTTCTTATATAGGTTGTGGATGCACTGAGTCTTGCACAAGCGACAATGTCGAAAGTGTATCAGAATCTGGCATGGGCAATTGCATATAACGTCATCTCGATCCCTATAGCTGCAGGTGTCTTGCTTCCTCAGTATGATTTCGCCATGACACCTTCCTTATCTGGTAAGTGTGGTCGATTCAAGTTAAATAAGTTACAAAGAAACAAGACTTTCCTCTCACTTCCGCTCTGTGGATTGACAAAGTCCAATCATATAATACTAATGGGTAAGTTATACTATTAATTTGCTTTTCAGGTGGACTAATGGCTCTGAGCTCGATCTTTGTCGTCTCAAATTCATTACTTCTCCAGCTCCATAAATCTGATACAAGTGCAAACAGCTAGAAAGCTGGTTCCATCTGTTTCGGAGGCCAAGAAGAAACAACGATGGGTTTTGTATAATAGATTTGTGCTTTCCTATGTAGAGATTACGAATCTTGTATTTATTTATGATCGTATACATAAAAATATATACAATCTTGACATTTATCTTTGACAACCGTTTATGGAAACGACTATGACTAAGAACAGGCGAGCAGTGACCAATTTCAATAAACTACTATAACTTGACTTTTGCATAGTTTCTTCTGTGAACGATATGTTATAATCCTCGGCATCTCAGTTCTCACCAGCAAAATCCACGTTGAACCACTTACTTCCTTTGTCTTGTGTGCGCGAACCACTTACTTCCAAACCTGGTCGAATAAGAGTGGACGCAAATGCGTCTGCGTGGGATAGAAATGTACTCAGAGAAGGTTGGTGTGTCAGACTCAAACCACCCCCATCCTCTCATTCTCACCAAACATAACATTATCACTTGGATATCCTCCTCCTCCTCACCAAACGTATCCTTATCGCTTTCATATTTTATTAATTCCTACTTGTCACTTTAAAGATAAATATTCCATATGGTTTAGCATTTAGAACTTGGATTGGATAAGACCAAATGAGAATTTTAAATTTCCACTCATAGATATCAGATTCGAGTGCGCCAAGATTTGGGCGATAACGAATAGTTGACCTTTATTTTTTACACACACAAAAAATGAAAAAAGATGTAGAGCCATTTCAAAGTTTTAAAACTCGTATATACATTCTCCGGACGTTACTCCAAAAACTAAAAAAAAAAGTTACCTTCAACAACATATTAGATTCAACAAAAACAACGGTTAACACGTTCCTACGACTCACTAAACCCAATACCACTAGCCGTCGCCGGCAAACACCTCGAAATATCCGCCACCGAATACGACCTCCACGCACACAAACCAGACGGTGACGTCTTCAAATCACCAAAAGACTCTCTACTCCTACTAGGATACAACGGAGGAAGCTTCATCATCTGTCTCTGCCTCGGAGGAGATCCCGATGTCGTTGGACTTGACGATCCCGGCGACGAATCTCCTCCTGATGAAGAAGATCCTTCTCTAGCCATCACACCACCTGCAAAGGCCATGGCTAGCGTCAACGCGCTTCTGCTCGAGCTCATGACGTGTTTCTTCGAGATCCCGCCACGTGGAGTCGTTTTGCTGTTCTCCCAAATCTGATGGCAGAGGAGATTCCTCCTCCTACGGCTGTAAGGATTCTCCGGCTTCGCTAAGTCTTTCATCGACGAAGAGGAAGTCAACGCCGACGCAGCAGCCGCTAAGTTCGTGAAAGACTTTGACTTTCCACTGTAATAGTTCGATATCGATTTCCTACACATTCATTCACACAATCAGAAAGTTTCCAAATTTGTAAGACTTTCAGACAGGAGATTTCCAAGTTTAGAAGTTTTGTAAGAGATTTTCTTTTCTTTTTTACCTAACGGGTAAGACTTCTTCGAGAGATTCCATCAAATCAAGAGGACCACCTTTATACGAAGACTCAGCTTCATCCTCTGATGACTTCCCCTCGTCGTCGCTGTTCCTCCCAATGGAAGAAGACACAGAAGAAGAAGGTGAAGACTCATAAGAAGATTGATCATCGGAGATATTAAACATATAAGATTCAACAACTCTATCCATCGCAATAAAACCTTGGAACTTCTTTTAAAATATATTCTCAAAAACTCACAATACAGACAGATAGGAAATGAATGAGAAGAGAAGATGAGATCTTTATACTAGGTGCTCTGGTGGTTTCTTAAAAAACTTTAAATAATAAAAACAAAAAGCAATTAATTTTTATTATTTCTCTATTTATCACGTTGTCATTAATTGTTTAAAAATTTTAAAGTAAGAGAGGAAGGAAGAGGATAAGTTAAGTATTTGAGGGAAAGGATAGAGAGGGGACAGAAGAAACTGTTGGCTTAATCTTATCCTCATCCACGCACTCTGCATGCACTTCGCACCTTCTTTTCTTTATTTACAATTTGCTTCTCCTATTATTCTTATTTATTTATTGGGCAAATTTGTAAAATAAATATTTTTAAATTTTTTTGTTTCAAAATAGATTTTTTTTTAAAAATGATCAAAATATATTTTATTTTAATTTTTTTTAGCTATAAACTACACCTCCAAAACTCAAACTCATAACTCTAAACAATATGTTTAGATTAATTAACTCAAAGAGTATAAATATATATTTACATCTTTTAATAAAGTCTATTTTAATATTTTTTTCATTAAATATTATTTTAAGTACAAAAACATTTTCAGTTTTATTTTGGTTTTTATCTCTTATATATTTCCACCCCTAATTTGTTTTCTTTAAGAACATAAATTCTAGTTATTCTATTATATGCTTTTCTAGTAAACTAGTTTAAGTTTTAAAATTATATTTAATAAAAACGATTCTTGTTATACAAATATTTTTCTTTTGAAAGAAAACATAAATTCTAGTTATTCTATTATATGCTTTTCTAGTAAACTAGTTTAAGTTTTAAAATGATATTTTATAAAAACGATTCTTGTTAGACAAATATTTTTCTTTTGTTTTTTTGTACATTTTAATATTTAATAATTCAGAATATCTTTAATTATTAACTTTAGCTGTAAAACTATTTACGGCAAAAAAAATAACAGAAACTATAAGAATGAACAAAAATAGATCATTTAGTTCGTCTGAAACTAAAAGAAACTATTTGCAGATATCCAGAAGTCGAAGGACTATTTGCAAAATTAGCCTCGAATAATCAACATTGTTATCTTATACGATATTCCATTACTATTTTTGAATTCGTTGAAGATAGAGCCATAGTAATTAGACACGTGTCTGTTTCTTGACCGTTCCCGGCTGGATAGGCATTGGGATGAATGTGACGTGGCGATGACGAGATTGGTCATCTTTTGTTGTCTGAAAAACGGTGAGGCTTATCCACATATGAAGGAAGAACCACAAAAACTATTTAAGCCGACAGTCTTTCCTCTCCCGCTTTGATTTTATTCATTTTTATTAATATTAATTTACTTTTAAAGAATTGTTCATATTTTTTTATTGGAGAAAAATGAATTGCCGAATAGGATGCTTTCAAGGTTACCACTTTTAGAAGATTTTATGTTTATCTTCTTCTAGATACCTTCATTATTACATATATCTAAATTTTCAAGATTTTGTCATTATTACTTTATAGGTAGAACGCCATTTCTCATACTAGTACTATTACTATACTTATCGTGATAATTAAAAAAAAAAACTCAAAAAGATTATCAACAACATTTTAGAATTATACGAAATAAACACTAAAATAGTACAAATCTTAGACTCCAGGAGAAAGCTCATCAACGCAAAACTCAATCCGAACGTATGAGTTTAATTACTCAATAATGTGTATTTAACGTTATCATCTTGGTTTTAATTTGTTTATTGTCTCCTCCTAGCTTCCTCTTTTGCTTCTTCTGGCATTGGTTTTATTTATTTATTTTTTTGATTAAGGCAAACCAAAACCGTACGACTTTAATTAAAAGTGAAAGTTATATGGATTTTACAAAGTAACTAGCTAGCTAGTGTTACAAAAAACAAAACAAAATTAGTAGCTAGGGCAAATTTCTCAAATATTTTTTTTTTTTAAAAAAAATTTTCATAAAAATAATCTTTTAAAAAATAACTAAAATAAATTTTTTATTTTTAAAAATTTTAATATTTAAAAAAAATTAAATTTTACATCTAAAACCCCACTTCATAATTATAAACTCTTCTAAACTCTAAATTTATATTAGTTAATTCCAAAGTATAAATATATATTTACATCCTTTAGTAGAATTTATTTTAATCATTTTTTTTGAAAAACTATTTTAGTGACAAATTCTTTATATCCATGTTGCATATAATTTTGTTTGATATGTAATAGAACGTCTAAACAGTAATACAATACAATGTTTGACATGTATAAATACAGATATATAATAGTAATGAACATAATAGTTGTTTAACGTTCGTTATCTTTCAATTTTGAATAAAATAACGTAGAATTGAAATGAAAGTCATCTTTCTTTTAACTCAGATATACTTTTATCAAAAAAAAAAAAAAAAACCTTCAGATATACGGTTTTTTGTTAATGATTTGCTTTTACTACTGTGTTACACTTATAGATTTGAATTAATTGCAATCATCTTTTACAGATCGAGTCGTTATCAGTAGAATTTTAGATTTGCTTAAAACCTTCATATGTAAAGGATTTAAACCGCTATTTTATTCTAGTTTCATCTTTTAACACGAGCAAGTAAAAAAAAAGAAGTATGTATAACTTTAAAATATTATATATAAATTGGGTCTTGCTCTTGCATATATATATATATATACGATCATACAAAGACAAAAACACTGGGCAAAACAAAAGAAAGGAGACTAGTAAGGGTAGGTTGCGTGAAGCATTCAAAACCGCGTAATCAACATAGGATCTCATCTCATGAGGATCGTTGTTATCATGGGTCCTCCTCCTTTAGCCCTCTTCTGTAGACCCACTCTCATTTCACTTTTGTCTTTTCGATTAATATTTCAGTCTAACGTGTCCAAACCACTTAACCCCACCCGATGTTATTGCCCCCCAATCTAGTGATCCGTCCGATCATGTGGCGTTGCTTAATCCCTTGATCCCATCTGCTTGCTCCACGTCGCCATTTATGTTATACATTTAAATACCTAAAGTAGTTGAGGCAACTTTGATCCTTTAGCTGCTTATATTTATTTTTTACACAACCAACTTCATCTTCAACAACAGGTTGAGAAGGAAGCTCTTCTATTGGTCATCAAGTTTGTATCTCATTTCTTTAGTCTAAAACATTTTCGCTTACCAATATATCATTCCCTATATATAGCCCGTGCCTAGTTAAGGAAGAAAAACCAGTGTCGTGAGAAATTCATGTATCTTTGAACTTGTAGTAGTTGTTCATTGTTCCTTGTTACTTGTCATAAATCAATTTCTACCATTTGTTGCTAAATAAAAGCCTTCTAACATCTTAAGTTCCGTCCTGACCAGGGCCGGTTTAATGTGATTAGAACTTTATAACGAAAAAGGGTAAATTCTAGATCCCTTGATAAAATACTACATTCTGTTTTTTTTTTTTTTTGGATTCTTATATTTAAATAACCTATAAAATAGCTCTTTTCATATCAATAATTGATAATTGATACTTATGGCCTATCTGCTGGGATCGAGCTCGATCTTCTCTAGCTGCCTAATTGATTCAAACTACTCAGGTTTTGGGCGGCTCGGGTCGTATGATTTACTCGATATTAGGTTTTTGAAATGCTATTTACAAGATAACGTATGCTCACCAAATAATTAGTTAGGCACTTTGATAATCACATAGTACTAACTGAAAAGACTTTGGCCGCCTAAATATGCATTTTTCAATATCCCAAGAAGAGTTTTGTTGATATCTTTAGCTTTAATTTAGCTTTCTAAGAATACCCAAACTAGCTAAAGTAAGTTCGTTAGTACTGAACTGTCGTCGTATTCTTTTTGATCACCTGCTACAAAAACTATACAAGAATTAAAGAAATTATCCATCAAAGGGATGAGCTAGTGGACCACTTTCACGATGGGTAGTATATTTATCTTACAGAGTAAACGTAGAGTATATTTCAAAACCCCTATTGTATAGAACTAAAGGGTTAATTTAAAAGGTTTGGGAGAATTGACGAGTTCTTCTTTTATAATTTTGAGAAAATTAAGTTTACATGATCTAACGGGCAGGTAGGTTAGAAGACATTCGTCTGATTTAGGGTATCTCCATCATCATTCTATATTCTACTCCAAAATAGAGTAATGAACTAAAAAACAAAAAATAAAAAGGTTAATCCATCTTACACTCTTATGAAAATGTTGTATTTGCTTTAAAATTCTAATGAATTCACACTTCTGAGGCATGGTCGCATGAAATAGTTGAGCAGAACCGAACACAGAACATCAATAATCCTCTTATATATCTCGATATATATTGTTCACGTATACAGTGATATAGTCTTTGAATATTTCACATGGAATATAGTAAAAGATTTCTCAAATGTATTTGAAACTTTCACAGATACTTCTAATTGACGTTGACAAAAATGGATAACATATCATAAGTTTTTAGTATATTATGGACATTACAATTATGGTGAAGAGGAGGAGGGTAACAAGAAAGACATGTTAATGTCTCCTTGAACTTTTCCGTTTGGGGGTGTGTGTGATGTCTTTGGTATCACTCTCAGCTTCGCTTTCTTCCCCAACATCCTGCTAAATATACATAGATAATTTACTTACTCTTTCTTTATAAACCTATATATATATATATATATATATATATATATATATATATATTCTTTTTTTTGCCAAAGATATATATATACTTACTTTAGGCTATCAAATAAACACACACTTCCCCTCCAGAAGTTCTACCCTTTCTTCTGTCTTCACCGAATACATTTTCTGTGTGTTTTCCTATATTTTGAATACTATTAATATATCAATCATGCAAGACAAACTCAGCTTTCAATAGCGATACTTATATTCAACTTTATATAAAAAAAGTGAGAAATATTAGTCATTTTTAGGAGCTAAAATGTTATCCAAGCTTTTAGTTAAATAACCAAATGAAAGTGACAAGTTTCGTTGTCTTCTTTTATCAATAACTTATTACAAAGATAAAACTAGTGGAGTGCATCTTTATGCTCCACTGTTTCCTTTTCGTTTAAGTTAATAATAACTTTAAAGAAGTGTGTGTGGCCAATACTTTTTCGCGAAGAAAGTGGTTCTATATTTTGCATGCAAAATTGATTTTTAATAACAAACTTGGATGATCAGTTGATCACTGTGAATCCTGGCCCATGGCACTTGGCCTTCGCAATGAATGCCTCGTTGTCACACCTCCGCATATTAACGCCGGCGCTAGCAAGAACCACTTTCTGTGGCATCATTTGGGCCATGTTATACGCCACAACACTAAATCTCTCAACGCCGAGCTTCTCCATCAGCTTTCCCATGCACGAAGCCTGAAACATCTCCGACCGGTTCTCGTTGGAGCGAGAGGAGGTCGTGGTGGAGCCGCCGGAGAAGACGAGGTCTGGGATGTAGAGACGGAAAAAGGTAGAGAGTTGCTTTACCTGCCTGCTTCATTGCCATATAGCGGAAGGGTCAAAACCGTAACACTACAAAAAATAGATTGAATTGTATCAGTTAAATGGAATCACAAAAATAAGTGATACAATTTTAAATTACTTTTTTATAAATGATATAAATATTTATAATATAAAATCGATTGTAACAATTGATGTTAATAGTAATTAATTTTAACATCAATTAACTAAAGTGATATAATTTCTATTAATTTATATAATTTTAACTTAATTGATGTTATTATATAAATTTATATCAGTTAAAAGAATTGATACATTTACGTTGTTGGTTAACATCATTTATTAAAATGATTCAAATTTTACATCATTAATAAATTGATACTAACAAAAAAATCGGGTAACTATATATTCTTTTAGCATGATTTAATAAAAGTGATATTATATTATTTTAATTTGCATCATTTAAAACATTTGTTCTACTATAATTTTGTTTTGTTTTGAACTAACCTAACGTTGCGGGATGCTGTTACTATTTTCATTGCTTTTTTTTGTGGTTTTAATTTAATTGCTCCCATGTTTTTCTATAACTGTTTCATCTTAAAAAGCATATTAGTTTCGATCCTCATTCATTATTTCATCATTCTTCTACTTTATTTCTTAACTTTATCAGTTTAAACAGTAAATTTAGACAATTTGATTTAATAAGAAAAATCAACGCAACAAGAAGCAATCATCTTTCTTATGAGTTATGTTTTACGCATGATCTGAAAGAAATCTAAAGTTTTCTAATCTGATGTAAAGGTAATATTTTTCTTTTGCTCATCATCTTCTAGTTTTACTCTTTTTAGGAACTTGCAAATTTTTCTTTCTGTTTATGGTTTACAAATCCATTTTTGCTGGAATCCATTATTTTTTAGTGGCAAATATGAAGAATCTCTTGCAAATTTGAAGGAGTAGAAGTCTTTGTGAAAAGTGGTTGATGGAGTGTCTACGGACTCGATTCAATTCCTTCTCTACAGTGAAGATTGAAGATGAAAATGAAGAAGAAGAATTCGTTTTAATTGTTTTACTTTCCATTTTCCTGGAATTATCTTTTTCTTCTTCCAACTTTTTCATCGACTCTGTATATTTTTATTTGTTCTCTTTTTATTCAGATTGTATTGTCAATAAAAAAGAAAAATAAGAAAGATTTTATTGAAAAGTATTTTAATACATTTATCTAAGGAAAATTTAATATAATGTAAAATAATTTAAAATAATAATAAGAATTGAGTCGATAATTATGAGTTGTACATTTATTATTAAAATTAAAATTAAAATTTACTTCAATAAATTTAATGATATTAATAATTGAAATCAGTTATTTTAATTGATGCTAAACTAACATCATTTAGAAAGCTGATGAGAATATTAATATCACTTTTTACAATTGATACATCATTTAGATCATTTACAATAAATTATATATCTTTACATCACTTAAATTAATTGATGAAAATATTTACTATTTTTACATCAGTTTTAAACAAAATGATATAAATTATTTGCATCACCAAAAACTAAGTCATTTATTTAAATGATGTAAAATTTTTTTACATCAGTTATAAGTAATACAAATATATATAATAAGTGATTTAAACTAACCTTTTTTTTGTAGGAGGAGGAGGGACGGTTTCTGTTTGTTTTCCGGCAACGGAGACGGTGGTGAGCGCAGAACTGTATGGTGGTTTCGGTGTCGATGGAAAGGGTTTGTAAAGAGAGACCAGCGGAGGAGAATCTCCGTTGAAGTATTGCCTCAACGAACTTTGCAATGCTTAGAAATTAACGGAGCCATTTATTTTTTGTAGAGTAAGAAAGTTTTTTTAAAGAGCCAAAGGTGAGACTGGCTGATTATAGATAGGATACGATTAATATGAAACTATTGTTTACACAATTGCAGGCTGACTTTTTTTGTTAATTCTAGTTGCCTTGTTAGGTTAGAGCAACTCCAAAAGTGAGAAACCATATAAATTTCTAAAAGAAAAAAATATTAGTATTATAACTATTCAATTATGATATTTTTTAAATCACTAAAAACATTAATTTTCTTTCATGATGACATCTGTTTTGTGGGTATACTAACAGTTTCTTAAAAAGTCAAAACAAGAATTTTGGTCTTCTCTCTTAATTTTTTAATTTTTTTTCTTAAATACTTAGAACTTCTCATCTTTACCATTGGAGCTGCTCTTATTGTTATGTTTTATTAAATTCTATTTATTTTTGGATATAATTTAGTTTTAAAATTTTCAGAGCTAAAGTATATGAGTTATTTACTTGCCAGTCTTGCTTTTAATAGCCCATATGTATTCTAGGTTTTGTGTAATTTACATGTAATTTAGTTTTGTTTTGTTTGGAACGAGTTTACCTGTACTTTTTTTATGCTTAGTAATAAGCAACTAATAATAGGTAACGATTTTTTTTTTGTGAAATTTTAGTTTTATGTGGACGACTGCAAACGGACGGTTCACGTGATAATTAGATAAATCAGCCAATTATGATTACCTACGTGCTTGTTTTTATGGGTACAGGTTTTCCAATAAATAGAAACAACGAACTATGTACGAACCACTTTTCTAGTTAGAAGTGCCAACTAGTCTAGAATTTAATAAGCAAAGAGGGCCCTTAGGTAAGCTTTGCCGAAACTAGAATCGGATCTAAATCTTGAGTCCAACCTATAATAAGCTTTTCAGTTTTAGAGTCCATAAATCTTGAGTCTAACTAGATATGATGTTGTAAGCTATTTGTCATTGAAATATGTTTTGATCCCAACTTAACTAGTGTACCCAATCTGTTTAAACTAGAGGCTCACCGTCTCCTCGCTAAGGATTTTTTATTGGTGAAAAAATTACAAAATTATTCATTTTAAATATACTTACACAGTTGCGATTTTCTTACTTTCAGTGTATTTTGCTCTAATAATATCAGTAGAGGTTAATTATTAGTTCCAAAACTAGTTGAACTACTATTAGTTCATGTATCATATGTATAAGATTTATTGGTATATAAAAATTTATAAGGAAATATTTGTTTTTTTGGACAACTACGAAATATATTATAAACACACAAATTCCCAACAAAAGCACTTATAGAAGAAAGACACATCTGAAACCTTACGTATAAACTTTGCAAACCGTATATGACCAAACAATGGGGGTCAAGATTGGCTTGTTACAAATAAATCAAGCCAATCCTGGAAAGAAAACTGAAGTGGAAGTAATGTGCTATGTAATACAGAGCACATAGACACAAACCAAAAAAAACATTTGAATAAATTGAAACAAAAATCTTTAAAATCTTTTTTTTTCAAAAAAAATGATAAAAAATTTAATAAATAAAATAAAAAGATGAACCATAAGAGGCTAGCTAGTACCTTAATGATTCACATTGAATAGTGATAGGAATATTTGGTCCAAGATCACCGATTAAAAAAGTGGGATCTCAGAAATTCCAAAGGTTGATACTGTAATGAGAGTGATCATCTTCAGCAACAGATGCTCCATCATCGTAGTAAAAATCAGATGAGAGATTATGTTGTGTCGACGGGAAATACAAATTGGTAGAATCATCGTCCATGAAATAAGTACCAAACTCTTCCAACGTTGTATGAGCCATAAGATTATCTTCCCACATATACGGCCAATACGCCGTCGTATCATTGTTATTGGTATTGCTAATGCTAATATCCTCGTGGCTGTTACTATTTCCCCCAACTTGTCCTAACGTTGGTCCACCACTAATTTCCCCACGTGCTGTAATTAATCCTTCTTCCTCCGTCTTATCGCCATGTGGTTGTTCTTGTTCTTGTTCTTGTTGTTGCTGTGGTGGTAACGGCTCCTCGCAGGCGTAACGGCTAGCAACGACCTGAATCTGCTGAGGCGTCAGAGAACGTGCCCCGGGTATATCCGGAGGATTATCGGGGAAGTTGAAACGTGCACCTGGGCCACGGAGGCAGTAAAGAGCCGCATCAAAAGCACGCGCCGCCTTCTCAGCAGTGTCGAAGGAGCCTAGCCAGATTCTCTCGCGGCTGTTAGGGAGACGAATCTCGGCAACCCATTTGCCCCACTTCCTCTTCCTTACACCTGTGTACTTGGGCAATGATGCAGCATCCATATTACAATTGCAAAGGTCAAGATAAGTGTAGTGTTCTAGGGTTTTGTTTTGTTTTAATCCAGGTGCTTTTGGAGTTGACAATATAGTGAGAGTGGCGGCTTGTTACTTGTATTTATATGTGTTGTGATAAGTAGAGTATGGGAATTATAGAAGAAGAAGCTCTCGTGTTGTGTGCGCGTTGACGAACATGATTACGTTGAAACACGGTGATAAATCAGTCATTTATATTTATAATTCCCCACACGTGCCCTCTCCTAATTCCTCGTTTTACAAGCATGTGCTACCTTTTTTTTTCTGGATTATTTTCACTAACCGACAAAATTAGGGCTATAATCCACGAGAGCATGTTAAATTAGAGTACGAATAGATCTAGTTTTTAATTAATTTTATAGTGTTTGGTTTTGCACCTTGGTTCAGTTTTCTGCTTAGGATTGGAGTCTTCAGTCTTATAAAGCCAAAAATATTGAAGAATTAGTAATCCACAAAAAAAATTCTCTCTTCAATATATGTTTTTATATTTTTACCCATAGTAAGAAAATATTTTAACTTTTGTTAATCAATGTATTATTTTCTCTGACTACTAATTTCCTAATAAGCATCACTAATTTTTGAAAATTTTACTTTAAAATTATTACCTGATAAAACAGTTAAAAACATAGAACATGCATCTCTTTAGAACATTAAAAAATTAATCTTTTAAAATCAAAAAGATATTCTTAAAAAAAGTAAGTTGTATATTTTTTTACTAGAACTTGATAGTATTATTTTTAAAGTGTTAGCGCATATGTTAAAATACACACACAAAACGAGATCAACTGAAATTTAAGTGAAACCACTGGATTACAATTAAATTATACTCGTTATAAAATAAAGTGTATGTACGATAGGGTTTGTAAAATCTTGAATTAAATAATCTATTTATATTATTTTATTTAAAAGTGACATCATGTATATGTTGCATTTTAAAACATATTAATAAATAAATAATTTTTGAGTGCTTAGACCATTTTTTTTAACTCTGTTTATTTTTATTTTTGGACTGATTTTTAAAAAATATTATTTTGATGATACTTCATTTTACTTAAGAAAAAAAATAAAAAGTGTTATCTCAAATTTAAAAATATTATTTTATAGTTCATTTTAAAATAAATTTAAGTTCAAAATCAATAATTGACTTTTACTTATTCTTATTTTTTCACAAAAAATATATACATCAATATTACTCAATTAATTTCTAATTCAATTATTATTTTTATCTAATTAATTTTTATATTGAAAAGCATACAAAATATTCATTTCTAAAAAGATTAAAATCGATTTAGAAAAATCAAATATAAATAAACTTATTTTATTTCAAAACACTTTAGTTAGTCACTTATATGAGAGTATCAATATGATACTTCCTTTATAAAATCTAATGTTCTTTGTTTCCTTACAAAACATTTTGCAGATTTGTTTATTTACTTTAAATGCCACATTTTCAAACTATATATAGTACATTCTTTTTGTAACTATATATAGTACATTTGAGAACTTATATTTTCTAGATATGTCACTCTCGAGTACTTACGTCTTCGCGAGAAATTCAGATTGTCTTTTATGAAAATTATTTTTTGATATTAAACTATAAAAGACCAATAGAAATTAATTATGGAAGGAGCAAAATACAAAAAACAATTCATTTTCAATTGCTCGTGTCAACCAACGGTGAATGACTTTGACGCGCACCACCAACGGACGATACATATAATGATGAGCGTTTTGTTGGTTCTTACAGAATATCTCTCGGACATGACGTGCCTCGAATTAAAGACACCAAGACAATCAATTCAAAACCACAAGTTTTAATTAAACACATGCTGGTAGACAAACAGTTCAGAACCACGTGTCCAAACTATGATTCACACTGTGGTAATCTGAATTATATTACAGACACATAAGGAAACCCACACGAGAACCGAATGGGCTTAATAAGCCCATATAATTTTTTTAACTTGAAGCCCATATAAAGAGAACAAGAAGACGACACGACACACCTTTTGTGCTCGTCACCGTCGGATCTCCGTCGCATGGCTTTCTCCTCCCCACCGTCAAACTATATAGTTTAGCCGTCGTATACTCTGAATATTAGTTTATACTCTTAATTGTTGTTCAGGTGCGTCGAAGCTGAGGTTTTTATGGGAAGCTTACGATGTAGGATGCTGCGATTATACGGGAGTGCACACAAAGTGTTTGCGATAATGCCTGAGAGAAACTTTTTATCCGGAGAGTCTCCTTCCGGGCGGGCATGGGTCAGGTTAATGACGAGCAGCAAGAGAGTTCAAGATAGGAGCAGGGAGAAGAGAGTCCGTGAGCTCGAAGTAGCGACTGAGAAATGGAAGATAGCTAACAAAGTGATGTTCTTGATGGAGTTGTTGAAGAGTGAGCCAGAGATGATCATGAAGGTCAGGTTGTTGGAGCAGTACAGGCGTCAGATCAATTTGCCTAAACCACATAAGATCAGCGATTTCATCAGAAAGTCTCCCAAGTTGTTTGAACTGTACAAGGATGAGAGGGGAGTCTTGTGGTGTGGAATGACAAAGGAAGGGGAGGACTTGTTGGAGGAGCATGATGGGTTAATTGAGGAGAATGGGGACAAGGCTGCGGAACATGTGACTAGGTGTTTGATGATGTCTGTTGATAAGAAGCTTCGGTTGGATAAGATTGCTCATTTCAGGAGAGATTTTGGGTTGCCTCTTGACTTCAGGGTGAACTGGGTGCACAAGTTTCCTGAGCTTTTTAAAGTTGTGAAGGTTGGGGATGAAGAGGAATATCTTGAGCTTGTTTCATGGAATCCAGCTTGGGCTATCACAGAGTTGGAGAAGAAGACTCTAGGTTTAACTGGGGACAGTGATCACAAGCCAGGCTTGCTTTCACTGGCTTTCCCTATGAAGTTTCCTCCTTCATACAAGAAAATGTACCGGTACAGAGGCAAGATAGAACATTTTCAGAAACGAGCCTACTTGTCTCCTTATGCTGATGCACGTGGACTGGAAGCTGGTTCAAAGGAATTCGACAAGAGGGCAATCGCAGTTATGCACGAGCTGCTTAGTTTTACGCTCGAGAAGAGATTGGTGACGGATCATCTGACCCATTTCAGGAGAGAGTTTGTGATGCCGCAGAAGCTGATGAGGATATTCTTGAAGCATTGTGGTATCTTCTATGTATCAGAGAGAGGGAAGAGGTTCAGTGTGTTCTTGACTGAAGCTTACGAAGGGACGGAGCTGATTGAGAAGTGCCCTTTGATACTTTGGAAAGAGAAGTTGCTGAGGTTTACAGGTTACAGAGGAAGGAAGAGAGATATTCAAACTTATAGTGATACTTTGGAAATGGAAGATAAAGAATTGTTCTATAATAGTTCAGGAGAAGATGATTCGAGAGATGGGTTTGAGAAAGATGAGGATGCTGATGAGATGGACATTGGTGAAGTGAATGATGCATATGAAGAAAATTAGCAAAGTCTACAAAACAAATAATGAGCAAGAAAGGTTTAGTTTCATTCATGTGACTTTTGCCAAACTGAACCTTTCTGTCCGCAGGCATGTTGTTATTCTCAAATTCTTAGGGACTTATGTCTCTAAACAAAAACAAAAACAAAAAGGAAAAATTAGAAAGAAAAAAAATAAATAAGAAAATAACCAAAGAGTTGATTCAACATGTCTGAAAAAAAAAAGAACAGTAATCAATCTTTGTGGCTCAGCCAGGCAAGCCAGTCGTCTCCATCCATGCCTTCAATTTCTCCAATCTCCATACTGTAAAATAGCATTCAAATGTTTGGTTAGAAAATTCTAAAATTAAATACATGAAGAAAATAAGTTACCAAACAAGCAAGCTATATAATAATAATTGCATGCAATGATATAACACAACAATATATAAATTTTCGGACACCGATATAATAATTGGACCAAAAGAAAACAAAAGGGACAGCTTGAGATCATGCAATAAACAGATGTGGATCCTTCTCATACCACCAGTTTTTACTCTTCTTCTTCTTCTTCACATTCTTTAATTAGTTAGTCCCGTTTTAATTATCATAAAAAAATTATTAAAAAAAAAGAATATTTTCTTTATGTGTTCTGCCGCAACTCAGTCACTGAAGTTTATACAGCACCGATCAAAATGTTTTCAGCTAAATATATTGTAAAATAAATAAATATTACCAGGACAAGGGAGGATTGTGAGGGGAGGAGTAATGAGTAGTGAGATTGTAAGGATGAAACAATTCATCATCCGTTGTGTTCAACCACGAAGGAAACTCCATGACGTCACTGAACTTCGAGAAGACGTCATCTTCGACTATGGGGTCTTGTTCCTCCGACTTTATCATCTCCGCCTCCACCGTCTTCATCATGAGCTCTGACCACCAAGCTGACGTCTCCACGTTGTTCTCCGGTTCCATCAGCTGCTTCGGTGGTTGTTGAGGAGCTGTGGCGGCGAAGGTGGGAAGGGGAGGTGAAGGGGAGGAGTAGATCGTTGGAAATATCGCTGAGGATGATGAAGATGAACTTGAGGATGATGATGATGATGAAGAGGTTTGGATAAAGTCGTTGAAGTCGTGGAAATTTAGGTTTAGCCCTAAAGGTTGGTTAGGGAGGAGGATATTGAGATGTGGATTCAACCAAGAAAATGGATCAGGAGGAGGTGGTGGTGGCGGTGGTGAAAACAGTTTCTGCGGCGGAGGAGACGGTGGAGGCGGTGGGATCTTGGCGGCTTGTCTCATGGAAGCGCGATGTTGTTTTAAGGCGGTGACGATTTCGCGGCGAGCTTCGGCCATATTAAGGAGACGTTCTTGGTAAGGACGGCTTGTGTGGAGTCGTCTTCTCACTTGCTTCTTGTGCGTCTGCGTTTTGCCGCCGTTGTTGCTACCGGTGGTTGTGGTGGTTGTAGTCATGGTGGTGGAAGAAGGACCAGGTTGTGGCTTCAAGAGAGATTGGATGTAAGTAGCAGAGAGGTGTGGTTCTTGCTTGTGTGATCACTGAGAAGATACTACTAATATTATTAGGTCATGTTTCTGTTCTTGGATCATCATTTTTTTTCTTTGTTTGAGTAGTTGTGGTTGTTGATGATAAAGAAAACAGATAAGAGGAGAGGTGATGAAGGAGAAGCAAAGGGTGGTGATATAAATACTCTGCTCTAGCCCAATATTGTAGACAATTCTATCTTTATTTATTTTTTGAACATTTTTTTCTCTCTTTTAGTTTCTGCATGTTTCTGTTTTTCTTTCCTGTTTTGGCAAAAATAAAATTTCATTAAACTTTGCCGTAAATGGCTCTGTTTGGATGGTTGGCACTTGTCAGTAATTGACCAAAGTGTCCACTAACTCAATAAAACTGATAATGAGAATTTGGGATTTCTTTTGTTGTGTAAGCAACTTTCAAGTGCATGTTTTCATTTATAAACAATTCTGAAAATTTATCGTCTGCAAAATAGTTGAAAATACCATCTTTAGAATAACTTGTGTTGGTGTCACAGACTCGAATTTTGTTTAACTTTAAACCCATTCACACTTAGCTTCTCTCTAAGAACAGAGTTTTATTAGAGTGTTGAAAGTGGTGGCCGGTGGCTTTTGCCGCCGGTTACCTTCCTTCTGTTTTGTTTTTTTGTTTGTAAATAGCTTCGATTGTTTGATCGATCAAAGTTTCGCTATGGCGATTTTCAGTTTCGTTAGGCGATTTTGGTAATTATATGGTCGACTAAATCAGAGTATTTTATCACTCTTATCTTCTCTCTCATTTGATTTTGGTCGAACCTAAATAAAGTTTTAAATCTAGTTCTTCTCCTCTTGAACTGGTTTCGTTATGCCGTTTCGAATAGGAGGTTGGATTTCTCTTCTTGCTTAGAAAATCTTAGGTCTTTAATTCGGTGTGGTATCAAGCTTTGCTTATTATATGCGGAGTTTCCACGAGGGTCAAGGAACTGAGGTGTAGAACAAGATTTATAGAAGCGATTAAGAATCCAGATGAGTTGGAGTTGCCGTAGTGGTAATGTTCCGACGAGATTCAGTATCGTTTCTATTAAAGTTGTTCTTTGGACTTAAACTCTAATCATTTGGAGGTAAAGATCTCTTGTTCAATGGAGATTGGAGGAATGAAGAACGTACAAACAGTCTCAAGTGATCTGAGATGGAGGTTGATGGTTTCCCGGCGAGTTTTCCGGCACCGCTTCTTTTCCTTCTCGATAGATGGAATGAATCCACGTGTCTCATCCTGTATTTGCATGTAATCTTATCTTTATGTCAGATGGGCTTGTTTGGGTAAAACAATATTGAGTCTGTTTGTAATACTTTGCTCATTGGGCTTTCTAAAGAAGTTGACAAAAAAGAATAACTTGTGTTGGTGATTACATATTTATAATAATGTTAACTAGATGACTTCCAACAAAACAAAAAGAGTCTTATCCTACAAAGAATTTGTTTTGGCTGATTGTGAATGGACAAAGATAATGAAGGTTATGTAGCAATTTGGAGGCTTGGGAAAATCTCTTTTTATAAATTGTGAATATATCAAAAAGAAAGATAAGAAAGAAAGGGAGAGGGTAGTTTGGGAACTAACGGAAGAGAATCCATATGACACTAGTCCTCTGTTAAAAGCCTTTGTCTGAAGTACAGTAGGGGCCCATCAACATGAAGATCAACAAATGCTCATTTAAAAACTGTTGCTTTTTAAATCTACTCATATGATGCAAATGTTCTACCGCTCTCTTTTGATATATTCTATTTACTGACAAAAGAGTAATCAGGTAAGTTTTTTTTAATTACTCAAGTAAGTTTATTTGCTTAAAAACTAGCTCGAGGATGGTAAGAAAAAAAATAAAGGCACCCAATTTGTCCTTCCCTTTTTTTTATCATTGCATGTACAATTCGAATTATATTAATAGTTATGTATTTCACAAAAAGTAGTACTTTAGAGATTAAGATTATGACATCACCAGACTATGATAGAAGAATAGGTATGGTGAAAATGTGTTTGCATGCAACAGTGGGGATGCATACGCAGACAGTCCAAATTCGAGACTTCTTTCAAATTCAACTATCCCTCATCTATTTCCCCTTCATTGTCAATAAACTCAATACTTATATAAAATAGGGCCGCTTTTCATTTTTAATTTCACACACTAACTCTTCAAGTGGTAAATATTGGGCGAGAAAATGCAAGTCTCTTCATGATCAAAATTAAAATTTGGTTTCGCTTTCTTGATTTGAGAGTCTGTCTCACTCTAAACTAGGTTTACTCTTTACTAAGTTTATGTGTACCCTGAGTGAATTATTACCGTGTAATGAATATCATAACCGTATAGTGAATCATAACCGTGCAGTGAATTAATTAATTCATCTTTATATTTTAACATTAATACATATGGTTGAAAAGTATATATATGGGCCACCAGCCACCGATGAAGTCAAATAAAAGAATCAGGGCAAATCTCTCAAATAACCTTTTTTGAAGTTTTTGTCACAAAATAGCACTTGAAAGAAAAAATGACCAAAATAGATCTTTTTTATTTTAAAAATTTTCATATTTTTAAATTCTTTTAATTTTTAAACCTCAACTCCAAAACCCCCATCTCATAACTCTAAACCCTAAATTTAGATTAGTTAACCAAAATGTATAAATATATATTTATATCCTTTAATAAAGTCTATTTTGATCATTTTTCTCTTTGGATGCTATTTTTGGGACAAAAATTTTTTAAGGTCTATTTTGATTTTTATCTCTAAAAGAATTGCGGCTCAAAGAAATAAGTGTGCATCTTCTTCTGCAATATTGCTATACGAATTACAACAATGTTTACTTCATATTTGCAATCATAATTATACACTTTCTTGATTTATATATACAAACCGGAAATAATAGTCCGTTTTTAAGAGTTTTAGTTTATTTTTAATGTTAAAATTGGAACTAAAATTCTTAACACTTAGTTGGTAGTATATTATATGATAACATACTCGAATTTGATTCGGTTACTCAAAATCTGAATACTTTTAATAGCAAAGTTTTAGATCATTATCCGGTATGCGGATCAGGTATGTATATGACAAAGAAAGAGTCATATGGTATTGGTAATACTGGGAAAAAGAAAGAATCAACTGTAGACCAAAGAGAAAAAGAGTGTAGTAGTTGGTAAACACGTAAACTTAAAATAGAGTCAATAATAACTGCTTCGAATGTAGGTGTTGGATATAATAGACCTCTTCCCCCTCCTCTATTCACTAAATAATTTAATTTTTTCCCGACGATTATAGACGACTGATCTTGCGGTAACTAGTTAATTAGATCGTAGAACTGTAGTTTTTTTAATAAAAAACGAATTTTAAATTGTAATCCCCCACGACCGTGTAAATACGTAGCCATACAGATATAGAGCCATATATTTAGACTTTATTTGAACATTCGAAAAATGTATTTGTGGGTTGTAATTTTTTTTGTAAGACTAATCTAAGCTTTTCCATAGATCTAGAATGCCCTACATATTAATTTAAAAAAAAAAGAAATTGCAAATTTGTAATTTAACATATATAGTTAGGGCATCTCCATCTGCATTCTATAAATTATTCTAAAATAGAGTGGAAATGGAGTGATAGAACAAAAAATAAAAGTATTATTCCATTCTGTTTTACTCAAAATTGAAGTAAGTTTTAGAGTGGAGATGAAGATGTCAGACGATAACTTAACTATTAAACTAAATTTGACTTTAAGAAATTTATTGCTTTTTAGAAAAAAAACAAATAGATCTAAACATCATTATAGTATTCTTTTTCCTTTTTTTCTGATAATTATAGGATCCGGTGACCTATGTCAACCGAATAATCACGCCTAACCCACAACAACCACATATTTTTACCATATGAAACAGTCTGGATGGTCAGCGAAGATCGAACCAGGATTTCACCTTATTAAGTTTTTATTTCCCTCAACCGCTACCGGACTACTGCCACTGGTTACATCATTATAATATTTCACTTCTGTTTTATACATTTTAAAAACATAAACCGGTGTAAAGAATATTAAGAGTTCAACGTGCATGAACTATATATATATATATATATATATCACGTGGATAACTACAATATCTTCTTCTCTTTCGACTACAGTGTCTTCTTTGGGTGTTTTATGTTGGGTGTTTCACCCTTTCTCAATTAGGTTTTATAACTATAGTTCACAATCGGTTCAGAAAAGACATGTGAGCGATTTTCATAACACAAAAAGATTGAAATACATTATGGGTTTTTCGTTTTTTTTTTCTTTGGTCCCCAATGGTGAATTACTACTACACTATGTTTTCAAAATATCTCGCCGTGGGAAACTTAAAAAGTACGAAGGATACCCCGCTAAAAGAAAGAAAAACAAGATAAAATGCAGATAAAGACGAGAGATGTGAAAAAAAAAAAAGACGAGAGATGTGAATAAGTGGATAAAGATGCAAATGATTTTGGTTTAATTTTGTTGAGAGGCCACCAATTCATCCAATCAGAGCTCTTCAACTTGATTCCGTTCACACCAATGCCGAAACAAATATAATTATTTTGGTTGTCACAAATCTGAATTTGCATTTGTAACATATAAGAAACTTCAAATTTGCTAAATATATACAAGCATGCATTTGTACGTAGTTGCCAACTTGCTATGTAAATACAAAAACAAAAATACTTAGAAGTTAGAGACCAGGTTTTACTAATCCATTTAATGTGTACGTATGATGTCATATCGACCGTTCCCTCTTCCCTGAATCAAACTTATTAAGGATTCACAATTTAAATCGAAAATGACATTTGATAAACGTTGATAATGTATATAGGACCATTCGTTTTAATGTCACACTCGTTAATTCGCCAAAATCTATGAACTGTTCATTCATTGAATTATGATTGATATGTGAGCTTCATAGTATGGAACACAATAACCTACATGCTCCTTTGGTTTCTTAGTTCTATGGTGAAACTTTGTTCGCATCGGAGAAGATATTCGCCGAATATTATTTTTTTGGTTGCATGGCTATTTGCTCTAGACAAGAATTTAACTCATGATCGTATGCTTAACTGAAGAACTTGTATTCACAAGATGACCACACACATGCAGATGTAGATTTATGTATGTACCAGTTTATCCGCATTTACAACACATACGCACGCTCATCTCAGCTCCATCATCTACCCTGAATATAATCGAAACTCTCCAGCTACTCATAAAGACTTTTCTGATGATGTTCGATTTGTTTTTCTATAGGAATCTTTTGGTTGTTAAATGTTGTAACCATCCTCGTATTTAATCTTAAACCGACATAAATGAAAGAACATATGTACAAATTAAACAAAAAGAGATAGTACATTGGTTTAAATCGTATTAAACAAAAGTTATACGCAATTATCTTCATATTCCAATAGTAAATGTTATACGTGTTATTAAATCAGAGCGCATTCCAAACATATAGAAATGATCAGTATAATCCTATTGCTTAGGAGATGATCCTATATATGGAAATGTTTGGTATATTATTCTTCTCAACCATTTATGATGTATGTCAATCAAGTATGTTGCAATAAAAACTACCGAATGAACATACATGATCTCTCAATAAAATGAAATTTGATATGATCTCAGTGGAAACGAAAGAGTGCGTTTTCCTGTTAATGGAAAGGTGGGGATGAGAACTGATGGTGACGCATCCTAATCAGGAAACGGCAATCGTACAAGTTGATGCTGTAATAAGAGAGAGAGAGAGAGAGAGTTAGGTTCTGATGACAAGTGGTTCACCACGTGTGCCGACGATCAAGGAACCAATCAGAGCGAAACTGCCACGTGAGATCTCCATGTCCCGACAACAATCAAAGCTTTCTGTTTCCTTCCTCCATCCCATGACTCTTTTTTTTTTTTTCCTTTTTCTGCTAAATAATGGTAAATATCGAAATACTTTTTCTAGGTTTGTTAGCGTCACTATGACTAGGATGAGTCTGAATGATATACTCATATACAAAGGTTGCTGGATCTGCCACTGCCAACATCTCGAGCTCGATCATCTTTATCCTTGACTTTTACTTGATCACTCGGGCTTCCACGAACTGGGCATACTTGAACTTTAACTCATACGTATTTTGCAATTCGTTACCAGGCCATTTTGAGCTAGATCTTTGTATTACAGACTACACAGTTTCGGTTTTTTCTTTGGGCCATGTTTGTCGCGGAGAACCCAACACAAACACCAACAAAATGCATGTTTTCTTTTGTGTGTGGCAACAAAAAACGATTACATGAAAAAGCTTATCCCGTCGATCCGGAAAGAATTAATCATGGAATCGTTGTTTGTAAAGTTGTTCTTTAAATTCGTATATGCTACATACAATTAATCATCATATGTAATACAATAAATATTATATAATATTTGACCATTGTTAAAAAGAATTCAACAAGTTTCAACTTTTTAAAACTTAATAATTATGATATTATAAACTCTAAAAAATATTACATACAAGATTTTACCATCGACAATCTTACATTGAATTTTTATTTTTCATAAAAAATTACTTTTGAATGCACTATTTTTGTGAGCTTGTTCTTAGCTAATTTATATAATTATTTTTTCAAAAATTTAAAACTCAAAACATTAACGAACGTTCGGTCAAAACTATTGGAACAAAAGATTTCCACTCAATTTTACAAAAGCTTTCAAGGAAAAGGAATTGACAAAAAAGAGAAAAAAAATGAGATTGGATTTCTTTCCATTGTTGTTACAACATGAACAAGGACACATATATTTCATACTTAATACTAATTAATACAACTAATTACAACACGTCGTTGTAACCTTATTAAAGGAGAAGGATAAATATGTCATTATGCAGCACCAAGCATCGGTCAATTGAAAAGGTGGTGGATTTTGCGATTGAACACAATTATCTTTCTATCTCTCTTAATAGGAAAGTGATGTTACTTAACCGATATGATCCCATAGAACCTCATCGAAGAAGAAGATGTTTAACGGGATGATGAATCCTGAGATGATTCGTCTCGCTCAAGATCAGATGAGCCAAATGACCCCTGCCGATTTTGCTAGGATCCAACAACATGTCTTCTTAAATTTTCAATTCCAACTAGTTTGATCGTGATGTGATCATGTTATGTGTATTCGTCGAATGCAATGCCCTAGTCTGTGCAATATATATTAGGACATAAAGTTAGTTTGTACTTTTGTTAGAACATGCATAATTGTACTTGTATGTGTCTAGAAGCATAACAAAAAACAAAACTAGAAACAACTGAATACGTCTGAAAATAAAAAAAGAGTTTATTATGATATGTTTAGTTTTGGTTCAAGGTGATGTTAACTCTATTTTTGTATGATGAGTTTATTGTCAATTGTAATTACAGATGATGTCAAATCTGGATTTGATGAAAATGGCAACTGAGAGTATGCAGAACATGAGGCATGAAGATTTGAAACAAGTTGCTGAACAGCTCAAGCACACTCGGCCTAAGGATATGGCTCAGATTGGTGACAAGATGGCCACTGCTTCCCCTGAAGAGATTGCCTCTATGCGTGCCCAAGCTGATGCTCACTTCACTTATCAAATCAGCGCAACTCAGATGTTGAAACAAATAATATTCGTGGCTTTGGAAGTGACAAGGAAATCATTGATTTTCTCCTATTATTTATCTTTGTGTAAATTGATCCTGAAACTGTTGGGCATGAGAATGAGCTTCAAAGTCGAGGAAATTTTAGTGATGTTGCATATAAATATTTGCGTGTAAGTCTACTGCATATCTGTATTTTGTTATGCTACTTTGTCTTTCCGAGTTTCTTTGTTTATCAACAAGAGACTCTTTATATTTGTACTATGAAAACTTTTTTTCGTGCCACTCAAAACAATTCTCTTAGAGTATATCTTGGGTGAAGAACAATCTGAAGGACATTCCATCTTCTAAAGGTGGAGCACTCTTGTTGCCTTGTTCCCTCAGTGTCATGTCATGCTATTTGAAGACGAAACAACATGAAGAGTGCATAAAGGAAGGTTCTGAGGTAATCCTACACCTTGTTTATGTATATGCCATGTCTAGGAAAAAAAAGAAATGGATAAGCAATCTATTAACTTCATGTTGGCTCAGTGTTCTACTGATGCACTTACATTCTTACGTATTAATTCAGGTTTTGGCATATGATGCAACAAATGTCAAAGCCCTATACAGAAGGGGTCAAGCTTACAAAGATCTAGACATTTTGAAGTGAGTTATTATGTTGCTTGCTTATGAAAAATCTTTGTCAATATCCCTTGTAGATATGTCCTGACTATATATGTTTGCTCATTGACTTTCTAAAACTATAAGGATTCCGTCTCTGATCTAAGAAAAGCCCATGAAGTTTCTCCTGAAGATGAGACTATTGTCGATGGGCTAAGGTATGGGGTTTTATAGTTATTTCTGGTAATTCTATGCTAGTTTCTAAAGTTTGGATATAGGCTTATCTTTTGTTATGCAGAGATGCTAAGGAAAAATTGAAGGTTGAAGTTCCTGACAAGGCTTCAACAAGAGGTATAATCTTTTTTTTTCTTATGAATTATTCGAAATAATTTAGTGTATTTTGTCAGACTAAACGTTTCTTGGCTGCATAAATGTTTTGGTTCATCTATTAAAACAACATAAACCATTACCTTGTTTGGTTACTAGGTGTGGTGATTGAAGAAATAACTGAAGAAAACACTGTTACTTCTGGAGAAAGTAAAAAACTTGTTAAGAGGTTATTGAGACACAACGAGAAAGCAACGGTGGTGGTCTAAACACGGATGTTGATGGATTGCAGGCTCTAAGAGACGACCCCGAAGCAATCAGGTTAAATATCATTCCAAACTATTGTATATATATGTCTTGTTCATATTTTTTCTCTTAATCATTCACTCCTTTGGCCTTCAGAACATTCCAGAACTTCATTTCAAAAATTGGTCCCAATATCCTTTGAGCGAAAAGTTGGAGACATGTCACCAGACATGTTCAAAACTGCCTCTAGCATGATAGGCAAAATGTCTCCAGAAGAGATTCATAAAATGGTCCAAACGGCCTCGTCGTTCAAAGGAGACAATCCTTTCGCTTCTTCTTCGACTTCGTCATCTGGAGAAAACAGGTTTGCACCAACACCAAACATGCTTAAATTGGCATCTGATATGATGAGTAAGAAGTCATGAGAAGAGCGTGAGAATATGTTTAACATGATGTCATTTATGAAAGCAAACACTCCAGTTTCAACATCATAAAACAATGCGCTGGCATCTGAACCACCACGGAAAGTTTAGGAGCCAGTGGGAGTAATAGTTTTGTAGGCAAGTCTAGTTATTCGAGTAGTTTCTTCGTGGCTCCAAGAAGCAATTCCGAACCAAGAATTCTTTATGCTCCGCCTGCTGACTTGCAGGAACAGGTGAGAAACCAAATGAAAGATCTAGCGATGAGACATGTTTTGGTTTATATATATTTAGGAAACATAAATTTGATTGTAGAATTCATATATTGTAATGTTTAAGGTAGATGTTCACGTCAATGATAAAGAACATGAATCCGGAGATGATGGCTAGCATGTGCGAACAATTCAGGATGAAGCTTTCATAAGAAGACGCTGCAAAAGCTCAACAAGCCATGACTTCTCTTTCTCCTGAAGCTTTGGAGAAAATGGTACGCATACGGTTTAAGGAAACCAGTACATTACATGGTTCTATTCAGCCAAAAAAACACAAGACTTTTATATTAAAGTTACATGTCTCATTCGTATGTTGTTTGTGCAGATGAAATGGGCGGATAAGGCTCAAATGGGGATAAAGAAAGCGAAGAACGCAAAGAAGTGGTTGCTGGGGAAAGGAGGGTTGATCTTTGCAATATGTGATATCTCTTGATTTTAATGAGTTTTAGATTCATATTTTAGCTTATTATTATCATTCTAGGTTGCATTTAGGTCTTTATATTGTATTTGCATGCATAATTGCATTTGACAAGGTTTAGACTGCACAATTGGAAGTTTATGGTGAAAATCAAGGGTTAAAGTGCACAATATGGAAGTTTGGCGTCATATACGATGTTAACAAGAGATTAGGGACCAATGTTGCAAATTCATAATACTCCGCTGGGCTAGATTTACACAATCAAAAGTTAAGGGGCTAAAGCGAGGATATTTTTGCAATTTCCAAAGTTTGGGGCCGATTTATAAAAGGGTGGAAGTTATGAAGGCCTAATCTGCAAATAAGCCAAAGTCCACCATTGGAGATGACGAGACTTTCTTCTTCGCCGGATCTGTGGGACCAGCATTGATTTGCTTGTGTGAGGCCTCTTATTGATAGTTTGTCATGGGGATAAACTTGATGTGGATAGGCTTTTGCTTGAGCTAAAAAACCTCTTTGTCAAAAACAATCATGAGAATGAGAACATGATTTGCTTGTGTGAGGCCTCTTATTGATAGCTTGTCAATATGCATACTCGTTTTAGCAATGGTTCTTCATCGTCTCAGCTATATTGGGAACTAAAAATGAAACAACAAAGGTCTTTTCAAGACTTAAACCATTTATGCTAAGACCAGTCTTTTGGTTTGGGTTCATAGTTTGTAAAACTGTAACATCGACTCGCCAACGTTTTTGTTTCTTGTTTTCTCACGGCTTTGTAACCCATCTTTTTTCTAGATTTCTCTCCATTATCATCTATAGTGTTTTTAACTTTATAATTTTTAAAAGAAGAGAATATGTAATATTCGGTATTTTGATAAAGCATACAATTATTCAACATTGTTGCTACATTGCTATGACTTAGTGCAAGTATCGTCCTGGAAAGACAAAAGAGTGAAAGACAACAATCAAAACAAACACTTCATCAGAGAATAGTTACATGTCTACAAACGTGCTACTAGAGAAGGTGCATTTAGCTTTATGAGTACAACTCTTATTAAGATGGAACTAATCAAAGCATTTTCTTTGAAACTAAGGCCTTTAGGAAGAAAGACTCGAGTGTTTTAGTAGATGCAGTAAAGCAAACTTTGAGGCCTGAGACCACCACCATGTATGAATAAAACTAAAGGCATGGGGGTATTGTCTGATGGAGAATATGGAGCTCTTATGAGACCAATGAACCTAATTAATGTCACTTGAGAAAATGTAGTGTGAAAGCTGAAAAGTAAACAAAGGAAACACGTGTCTTAATCTGAGACCCAGTCGTTAATGGGTTTCAATTAAAAAATTAAAATAAATAATAAAAAATAGAATAGAAGAAAAAAAGGAACCCTAGATTTCTTCGATCGTGTCAATCAATAGAGACGACGCGAAGAAAAGGAAGAGTCTTTATCATGAATCAAGGGTTTCGTTTTCTCTCGCAACCCTAGATTGATTTCTTCGATCTTTTTGATTGATCATCCGTCGCGGTTTCAATGGAGGTTAGGGATTGAAATCAAATCGAATCCCTTTTGAATCGTATTGTTTTGATGAGCTTTTGTGTTGAATTTCAATTTACAGGGAGTTGGAGATACGACGTCGCCTGAGGGGAATCTGATATCGGCAGCAGCTTTTGTGGAAGGGGGAATCCAAGAGGCTTGTGATGATTCTTGTAGCATCTGTCTTGAACCCTTCTGCGATAACGATCCTTCTACTGTATGTAAAGCTTAGACCTTTTTTTTTGTAATTGACTTCTGTATTTTTGTTCATCTCTCTCTTCTCTCTTGCAGTTGACTAGTTGCAAGCATGAGTATCATCTTCAATGCATCCTTGAGTGGTAAAGATTCTCTCTTTCAATGTTTTAGCTTTCATTTGTTAGATCATCTCGAACAAAAGCTATACAAAATGGGATGTGTGTGCTTTTGTCACGTTCCCTTTGTATTTTTACCTGGTGTTGTTGTGAGTTTTCATTACCGTCCTTGTCCATAAAGAACAACACAGCGAGTCTTCTGGCTTGGTTTTGGGATGTTGAGGAGCAAGCTCTAAAGCTTTTTTATCTGTGTTTCCTTCTTTGTGCGAGCTTATCAGAGATCCTGTGGCTTTTTTCTTTCAAATTTTCAGGTGTCAAAGGAGTTCACAGTGCCCAATGTGTTGGCAATCTATTAGTCTCAAAGACCCCACTGGGTTTGTTTTCCCTCCTTGTAATACTTTTTCTATTTGTTTTAATTTGATGGAGGTTTTATTTAAATGTATGTTTTCTCTGTTTCACCAGTCAGGAACTGCTTGACGCTGTTGTACAGGAGAGGAATTTCCGCGTCAATCCATCTAGAAACGCCACCATATTTCGTCATCCTACTCTCGGTGATTTTGAATTACAGCATGTATGTGACTCTCCTTAATTATCATTTTTGAGTTTGATTATATCTCTTTGCTAGTGAATTATATGAACGGAACTCCCTGTGTACAAACCTCCTTAAATGCAGCTTCCAGCGGGTATGGATAATGCAGAGATTGAAGAACGGATCATTCAGCACTTGGCTGCTGCTGCTGCTATGGGCCGTGCAAGACATGGGACAAGAAGGGAAGGCCACAGAAGCAGGTCATCAACTCAAGGTGGTCATCCACAGTTCATGATGTTCTCTCCTCCTCCTCCTCCTTCCCCTCCTCCCATGCTATCCTCTCCATCGCAGAGAGACGAGAGTGACACAGTCACAAATCTTCCTCACAATACTTTAGGGGAGGGTTCTCTTCAGTCAAACACGCAGCCACCAGCTTCTTCTCATCCCCATCAGATTCCTCCTTCGGCATCTGATCCGAACAGCAGGTCTGTACCTGATTTCTCGCCTTTCATTGGCTCTTATTACTGTCTAACTACATGCCAGCCAATATGAGCTTTTCTTTATTTAAGCGTACACAGGTCTCCTAATCAATCTTCCCCAAGTGATCAAGATAGAGCTGGACCATCCGAACTCCAATCATTTTCAGAATCTTTGAAGTCTCGACTAAACTCTGTCTCGACGAGGTATCATATCTCTATATGACTAGGCTTTGGTTTGTATACGTTTTTTTTAATATCAATTCTATAAGTGGTTATTGATGCAAAATGTAGATACAAAGAATCGATAACAAAGAACACAAGGAACTGGAAAGATAGATTTTTTTCTCGCAACACGTCCATGGCAGAACTTGGCTCTGAGGTTAAAAGAGAGGTCAGTGCTGGAATCGCTACTGTGTCCCGCATGATGGAGCGTCTAGAAACGAGAGAAAACAGTCAGAGACCTGGCACTGGAACTGTATCATCATCATCATCATCATCATCTGGCTCAGAAAATCGCACTCCTGGTGAATCAAACAATGAGCATAATAGATCAGAAGCGGGTGATGAACATGCTTCGAATGAAACAGGTGTGAAAGGAACATGTGCGGCTGGTTCTAGTTCTAGCTAATAAAACAAGCGGCAGCATCTTGTTGGCAAAAAGGTATGTTTTGACCTCTCGTGATTAACTGATTCAGCTTGGCTTATCAAGTGGTTATTCCACAACATCTAAGATCTTGTTTTGTTGTTTCTTTTTTTTGCAGAGTGAAGATGTTTTTTGTATTGTGAAATTCTGCTATGTATAATGTATACCGAGTTGGGAGTTCAAAAGTGTGGGAGCAGCATTTGACGAGTTTCTGATTCTCAAAAAAAAGAAGATAATAATAAGAAAGGTTATATGACCAAACGGAGGCTTGCTTCAGGAGATGATACGCCTTCATATGTGTTCTGTTATGTCAAACAAACAAAAAACTGAAAAAAAAAGAGTAAAGACTGTTGTTGCGTTGGTCGTTCTGTTGTAAATTGACAGTGTTGTTCCTTTTTTTCTCTTTTGTGCACAGTGTTGTTCACATTACCCATTTCGATCGGTTCTTCTTAATTACTTTTGTCATGATTATTACTTATGTATCCTCAGATAAGATTATAGTTCGTTCAAGACTTAAGATTTGTTGTTCTCAACAATATCTCTCCCTGATACATATGTGGTGTAGAAGTTTGGCAAGTCCTTCTCCTTGAGAGCCAAGATAATGTTTTATGCTGACTTTTCTAAAACAACTGATCAAAAGAAATAACACGACCAACCTCTGGTAGTAACTGATAAGAGATAAATGAAAGACTTTTTTTTTTCTTTTGTAACACTAAACGACATTGTATGTGATTTTGTTTGTAAAGCTCAAAGCTTATGATAGAAAAACTGCATACTACTTGCCTGTATACTTCTTCAGACGTTACAAGCCTAACTCTGTTCTGTGGATGTACTAACCTTAAACCAGTGAAACTGTTTTACGTATAAGTTTTAAGCAAATCAAAGATCATAGACAGCAACAAAATTCATCAACACGCTCCCCAACCAAAGCTTCCCATCTTTTTCTTCTACTTCACTGACTGATCTCACAACTTTCCCTTCACTGTCTTCCAATACCTTCACAAGCTTCCCTTCAGGGCTATACTTCACCACCAATCCGTGTGGCCGCATCCCTATCTGGAACATGTAGTGTATTCTCGCAGTGATTGGGAGTCTCAGTATGAGCATCCTTAGCTTAGGGTATCTTGCCATTATGTATGAGTAATAGTTGCGCCTGCAATGAAGCGCCACCCAAAACTCACCGTCTTTGTTTGTCCTTACGTTATCAGGATGCCCTGGTAACATGGCAAACACATCTGATGTTCCAGCTTTCTCGCCTTTTAACCAGTATCTTCGTAGGCTGCATCCATACAAGAAACATTTAGTTGTAGTGGATCGAGATAGTCTTTAAATGTTACAAAGAAATGAATCCTCTGGTGCATTCTCATCAAACAATCAGTTATAAGGGCCTATTAGTGAAGTGAAGGTACTGAGTCAAGGTCTACTTACAATTCAAGATAGGCCTATGGCCAGACACTGGTCACAACATCAAGATTGTGAAGCAGATTAACTACTTCTACTACCACTAGTAACTAACTCACCTTCCAATGTCCCCTTCGCAGAAAACAAAGAAAGAACCATCTTTGCTGATAGACACACCATTCGGAAACTGAACATTGGAGACTAGAACAACAGCTTTCTTAACTATTGGATCATACTTTAGAACTCTCCCAGTGTTGTCTCCAGAGAAGACGAGCTGCAAAAAGTTCCTGGAAGATATCACAGTTACAAAAAAGTCAGAACCATACATCCAATAATGATGAGCTTTACTAGTCAAGATAGACACCACACATAAACAAACAGCATCATCCACACATTTACTCAAACAACAGAGACTAGTCTAGACTAAGCAACAAACACTGAAACTAGCTCGAGTTCAAATGAAGCAGTCTCAGGCGACCACATATCTTAATGGAAAAAAGAATCAAGAGAAGCAGACCTTCTCTGGTAATTAATGCTGCTATCAGTAAAGTAAACAGTTCCATCATCATCAATGTCAAGATCGTTAGTAAACCCCAACGGCACACCTTCAGCCTCAGTAACAAGCGGCATTGCTAAGCCACCTTCAGGACCTACTTTCAACAGTCCCATGTATGCGTCGGCGATGTACAAATCGCCGGTTCTCTTATCGAAACGGAGACCTAGAGGACGCCCACATATATGCTCATTCCTCAAGTAACTCAGAGCAGATGGCTTCGGATCACAAATCTCCGATCTACACTCCAAAAACAAATACAAGTTCAGAATAGTTTGAAAGATACTAGTGATACTTGTGTCCTATGTTAAAACCAACTAGGTTGGTACGGAATGTTATTTTTTAAAATAGAAATATCTAAAAGTTGATTATGAACCTAAGGTAAGGAACTTTGATAGAGTCCACTCCACTCACCGATTACTTGACGTGTAGGCGAAGTCAGTCCAGTTCTCGCCATTCCAAAACAGAACCCTACCATCAGCAACGCCTGTGTAAGGACCACGTCCTAGAGGATCAAACGCGACGCTCTCGGGACCCTGGACTTGGTTCTGAAACAGAATCTCTGACCTCTGGAGAGTGTTCTGTGAGTCTCTCTCCCATGGAACCTGATCGGGACGTGGAGAGACAACCTCGTGAGCTACGAAGTTTGGGAAGTCGGAGATGGCGCAGTGGTTGAATGGGTCGATGGAGCAGTAGAGGGCGAGGGAGAAGGTGAGGAAGAGAAGAGCGGAGGTAGCAGGAGAGAAGAACAAGGCCATGATGGAGCCGTGGTTGATGTAGAGAGAAAGATGTTAGGGTTTAAAAGGGGAAGAAGAAGAAAAAGAGTGGTAGGTAGATCCATCGAGTGGTTAAGCAACGCCAAGAGACCTCTCTCTCTCAATTTCGTCCTCTTAGCTCATACACATAGCTACACAACTTTAAAGTTTGTTAGTTATAAATAATATTTGTCGTTATTATTTGGAAAAAAAAGAATCAGTGATTAAAAAAGTAGAAATGTTTTTTTAACTTTCTTGGTCAAGAACCAACCGACACAACAATGAGAACATATATCCCACAAGGGTTTCTATGTCTTTCTCTACTCTACTAATTGAATATGGTTTTAAATGAAATAATCAGTCACCAAACAACTTTTGTAAACAATAAAATGAATCCACCTGCAACGTGTCATCTCCTGCTTTTGGTCTTCTTCCCTACTCTCCTCTCTCTCTCACACGTAAACAAGCCTCAACACAACTGCTTTGATCTTGCATTGATGAGAATCAAGCCAATGATGTTTGTAAGCAATCTTCCCTAACAGTGGCAAAACTGCACATACCTCTTTCTCGTCTTCTGCTTCATTTGTCTTCTACTAAACGTTTATAGAAGAGAACGTAAGCAGCTGAGGTCTTGATCTTTTCTTGGCTGATTTGATTCACATGGCTATCATCAAAGTCGTACCATCGATCACCTCCATGCTGCAAAAGATAAAAAGAAATTTCATATGGACTTAAGACCACTAGACTACACAAAAATTATGAGCACAAATCATGGCTAAGATAACCACCCATCCAGTCTAATTCAACTTCTTACCGTTTACTGATGATATCCTACTCTACTACTAAGGTTGCTTAAAATTGATGAAACGTTGAGACATACAAGAGAAACGTAGATATGTTTTTATCACTTACGTGGACATATGCAGTGTAATGACCACCTCCCATGCTCCCATAGTGGTTGCTAATCGCATATAGCATGTAGCGATAAGTCGTCTGACCATTAGTGTAGGAGATGTAGGTTGATAGATCAAGACCATCTATCGGGAAGTCCACATAGGCCTCCAGCTTGTTCTTCATAAACCGGCTATAAGAAAACCTCTTCAGATGAATCACCAGTATCTCTGGCAACCTCCAGAGATCCAACTTTTTAATGGCTTGCCGGTGTTCCTTGCATCCAGGACAATACCTAGAAACGATTCCTCACTCACGTCAGCTACCAAAGATCAAAGTAACCAAGAGAAATAGTAAAAGAGCAAGCCATGTGCACAAAGGGACCAAGAGGCTCTTCCTTCAACTCAATGTTAAACGCCCCCAAAATTGCAAAGACAACAAAACAAATCACATTTTATTACCTGGGAATCTGAGAGAAATGAAAAGAAAAAAAAACGAATCAACTGAACTTGGTGCGCTATTGTCATAATATTTAACGCATCAAAAGCCCGAGAATAGAAACGAGAACTAGTTTTGTTCCTCAACTCACCACATGTCATCTGGACCAAGAGGCTCTTCCTTCAAGAATGCTTCAAGGCACTTGTAAAGCGAAACGGATTCCTGGGGTCTCTTAGTTCCAAATTTGGAAACCTCAGGTAAGGAGCTCAGAAGACAAGTATCATAAACGTCCAGCTCTTTTACTGGCCAGCGTGCAAGCACATTCAACCGCTTGGATTTAATATTTAAAGGCTTTTCTTTCAATATTTCAGATTCTATTGAGCTTCCTCTGTCGTCGGTTAGGTATAGCCTTAACACAGGGTCTGGATCTGGAAGAGACTCAGTAGTCTCCTTCACATTAGTGGAATTTGTATCCTCGACTGAATTAGTACCATCGGTAACTTCTTTATCTATGGCTTCTTCTTCAATAGGATTTTCAATAGTCTCTGTGAAGAGTTCAGTAGGCATCTTAAATGAACTAAGCAACTTCAGGTACATGTTCTCAACATCCAATCCATTCTCGACATCAGAAAGCCTTGACACCAAGGGGATTCCAAATGCCTTCCAAGTTGGGCTTGATTTCCCAAGGATAACTTGCCTGAAAAACATTGAAACGATTACATATTCGGTACCCCCTAAGACATAACTTCGAAACTACAGTACCACTTATCAAACTGAACAGTAGCATGTTAGAGATGCATTATACAAAGGCTAGAGCTATATACATTTATTACTGAAAAACGTGCATGTAATGAAGTTTAAATCATGTTGTTGCGAACATAAACAAACAGATAATGTCTAAAACCACCAGTCAAAGCCGGGCTGGGCGAAATTTGCATTGATAAGAACCTTACGTAGCATTTAAATACAACTTACTCTTCCAGCTTCTGATGCATAAATACAATCAAAGGAGAATTGTCTGCATCTTTCTTTAACCGATACACCACAAGTTTGTCACCATCTCTGATCAAGTTTAGTGAATCAGTAGGCTCCTCCAGGAAGCGAAGAATCCGATTGTTGTATACCTGTCCAAGTAAATACCAAATGAAGAGAATTTATGTTGTATGTATTAACAAATTTTCTGCCTAAGCACCAAAATGAGAATCAAGGCATCAAATATAACATATGGTATATAAATATACCTCAGTAACCAGTAAAGTCTCATCCTCTGGTAAAGAGCAGGCAGCGACAAGAGCCTTCTGAAGATCTTCAAATTTTCCGAACTTAGGAACGTTCACAGTCAATGGGACGGGCAGACTACCCCCATCAGCACTCATGACTGTTACATTCATTGTTCGCGTTGACGTGCATGGCAAAGGCAGCGATAGGTACATGAAAGGATCAAACATAATAGAAACCTTTTTGCAAATAGGACAAACTAATGTTGACTTGTACTGGCCCTACAACCAGAAAATGCATATATATGTCTTAGTGATCAATCAATGTCACTGGATATTTTCTTAACAAATGCACTGAATCAAAGATGAGGATATCCAGGATGCTAAAAGTTCATGAAATAGTCAGATAGTTTGATGCAAAGATGATTATATCAAACGCAAAGCAATTCTTCTAACAATTGCGTACAGAGAACACTCTAATAACTTGACAAACTTATCAAAAGGGTAATATTTTCCCAATCAAGAAGATAAAATTTCAAGTGACCAATCTGATGGAAGAAATTTCAAACATATGCAGCTTAGATCAAATGATACATAAAACCTAAAAATACTACCCAGCTTAAGCCATCCAACATTTTTCACGCTGAACTCAAACCAATTAAAGTTTCCTAATGAGCAGTCAAACCCAATCCTAAGCGTGATTGTCTGCAGATGTATATACACAATTTAGGACCTGAGATATTTACTTGGCACACATCAACAATGATTGAATCATTGCGAGCCACATGATTTCGCCAATATTCATCCGCCACTTCTTCGTCTGGACGGCCATCTCCATCTTTTGCTTCCACATAAGGCTTGTTCTTTACACGGTTTAAGTCCTCGTGGAGTCCATCCAGCAAGAAAGCTAGAAGTTCCTGTAACCAAATAAAATAAAACTGAAATACATGAATGGGACATTCCAATATGCGGTCGTAATGCTGACAGACGTGAATAAACATCAGGAAGGCTCACTTAATTCAGATTCTATAAACTGAAGTGTTTTCCCTGACCTGCGAATCATGTTGATTAAAGCCAGTAAATTGAGGAGCAAATCGAGCAAGTTTTGCTTTAAATGTCCTTGGGGCCACTGTTGATGCACCTGGAGCCCACAAACTCCTTAACAAATCACCAAAAGCTAATGCGATCTCACCCTGCAAGAAGAAAATTTGATCGGTAAGGCTAACCAAGAAGCAAGAACATACATTTATGAGTCAAGGCAGATATTTATACAGAAAACCATAGATTAGCATACTTTCATTCCCAATGGGTTCTCGAGATTTATTTCTCTACTGTATTCTCCAAGAAAGAAGTCAACAAGCTTTGGTGTGTGAGCCAAGCACTGAAGGGAGCTGTTCATGAAACAAGTATTTCCTAGATTCTGTAAGCCTGTCAACCCCAGAGTTCCGGCCTCTCCAGCTTTTCCCAAAAAGCTCAAAGAATTACTCCGTCCAAATCTAAAAATTGTGCCACCATTAATGCCATTGGTGATCCCATTGGTTTGCTGTGTGGAACCATCTTCTTTTTTAGATTCCTTCAATTTGATGGAGTCTGATAACCCATAAATCTGCAGCTCTAGGAGCATCTGTTGGGCCAAACGTAATGATGGATATGAAATACCGCATTAAGGAAATAGGAGAAAAGGAAAAGGGAAGGCCTCACACTTACTTCTTGATCTGTTTGTTGTTGACAATCCTTGGAATTGTTCACATCATTTTCGAAAAACAAGGTTGTCTGCCCAGAAATATCCCAAATGCGCAGCTACAGAACCAAAAAATACCGGTTGACTTTATTGCACGAATACATATGAAAACATCGCATGTCCCACATACATTCTGCATAAACTGACACGCATGTCGTGTACATAGTAGGTAACAGATTATGCATGGAACACATTACCTGCTCAGAATCCAAACTGAATATCTTGCATGCTCTTCTGAAGCACTCCACTGAATTGTCCTGCATGAGGTAAAACATAAAATTTGGAACCAGAAACAAAAATTGAGAAGCTTAGCAAAAATTCAGTAGATAGGAGGATCAAGAAACTAAGTCGATTCTAGTATAGTTCAAGCATGAAATGATGAAACTTAACTGGAGATGAAGTTCCAAATTTAGGACTAGATTCTGTAGATGAAAAAAATTCAGCAGCTAGGAAGTAGATTCTATAGACCTATAGTTATGCAATGTCTCATCTAATAGGAAAATTCAGTTATAAAACTTTAGTTCTAAGGTAACCAGGAAAACAATCCAATTTAGGTAAAGTCGATCACTGCACTGCTATAGCAGCAAGAAAAAGTGGCACCACCAAGGCACTAGATTAGGCAAATAAAAAAGGCTGTGAACTTGAAGATACCTTTTTGCAAATTTTAACCGCCAATGAATTGGTTTCCTGCAAGACGGAAAGCCTGAGTTGTACCGGATAAACATCACCTCGGTCAACTCCTCCAGCCGAGAAACTTTTTACGCCTTTCTCATTCTTTTTATCTTCATGATGCCTGGGAGCAAAGAAGTAATATTGACAAGTTAAGGACATCACCTTTCTTTTTTTAAAGAAAAAATACATTGTGCAGGAAACCGAAGCATGTATACAATAGTTACGAACTACATAACGAGAATATAATAGGTACCATGATCAGAGATTCTGCATCACAACTTATACTAAAGGATCTCAACTGACAACACTAAATTGACATGGATAGTGACAGATTGACTCTTGCCATCCTAGAAGGAACCACAGAAGACACAACTACTTACCATTTGAGTGCCTGAAGCCACATATCACTTGAGACCAAAGCAAAGTCCCTGCCTGAGACGCTTGCTTCTCCCCCTTCACCATTCAGTAACACATCTCCTTCTCTCCTCAGATCAAACAAAATATCAGAGTTAAAGATGTTATTTATCAACTTCATCGGGCCTCCATAAGACGACCCAGTTGCTGCTGTATACAAGACCTCTCTTTTGTCAGCTGATTCAGAAGGCGTTGACTCTTGAGCATCTTTCCACCACCTGAGAAATTCAAAAAATTCAAACATCGCCTTGATTAATTCGAACGTTTCACTAACACTACCATTAGAGAATACTTATATAAATCTGGAAAGAATGAGTCAGATCTGTGATTGATCCACATTCTAGTCTGCTGTCAGCTCAATTACCAATCAGCAAATAAGAGAATGGCTCATAGCTATTGTGCAGGAAGCCAACGAGGACAATCCATATCTATTTCAATCAACATTTGAATCATATAATGAATCTCAAAAACAAGGACCAGTTTTACGATATACATCCTCTATTCATATCCAAAAATCTTTAGATCAAATCAAAATTTCAAACCCCTGAAAGATTCAAATCCAACCAATTCGAATCAAACTCCACAGTTACTAGATGCGATTCAGATTCGCGGAATATTCGATTTACAAAGAGCATGGACGACACGAAGGAGAAGAGAGGCGGAGAGGAGATACCTCAAGGGGACGAAGTAGACGCTCTGCTCGCCGTTGAACGAATCGATCCGCTGAGTTGAATCGGGAGATTCCTCGGGAGATGACACGCTCATTGTTGCTCGGCACAGATTGGCGAAAGCAAGGATTCACAGAGAGAGAGAGAGATGTATGTAGAGGAGGACCGATGTTTTCTTCACGCAATCAGCATCTCACAACGCAGAATACATATAGAGAGAGATTTGCCTCCCAGTTTTTTTTTGTGTGAAGTATCGTCCCTCGCGAAGATGATATAGGGAAGGAGGGAAATTTATATAATAAATTTTATTTTACAAAAAGAAATTACCGATTATAGATGAAAATTATTGTCTTTAAACTGTTCACATATGTTATTGATAAAAAAAAACTGTTCACATATGTCTAAGCTGATGAAGATGATTTCAGAATCAAAAAAATGACATGTATTTGCGTTATATCTTTGATGAAATACAGCAAAAAGCAAATAGAGTTTTTATATTTTGAGATTAAGGGTGTATCTAGTACTCAAAAATACATGAACGGATAAGTTGGTACGAAGTGCTTACAATCAACTGATCCAATTTATCTTTATTGACATAAATCTCTAATTTACATAGTTTTACTCGAATATGTTTATGATGATAAAAAAATAACGATTCACATATGAAAATTGAATAGGAAAGAGAAAAAATTAAAAGAAAGTCCGGCTTTGCATCATAGATTGAATTGCATGTTGAATTAGGGCCGGTCACTTTAACCGATATCTGAAGCCGCATTCAAACCCGATCCGAAAAACTCGAACCAAAATTCGAACCGAAGTAGTAAAATACCTGAATGGATATTGAATTAGGAGAAATTGGATATCTGAACCCGAACGGATAATATCCGAATCTGAATGGATATCCGAAGATAACCGAACATATGTATACTTACATTATATTTCTAGTTTACATCTCTCAATTTATTTAAAATATCTATATATATATATATATATATATATATATTGATGTCATACATACTTTAAAATCATATAATATACATATAATTAAGAATAAAATGATTTGATACTCACTTTAATGTATGCCAAGCATTTTGTTTCATGTATTAACAAAAGTTATATCTAAAATTTAAAAACAATACCAAATTAGTGTCTTTTTTATTTTTGAAATGTTATCTCGAAATCTATTAATCATTCAATCTATTAAAAATAAAAAAAAATCAGTTAAGTGAAATTTATATTTTTATATACAAAAAATTGAGAAATGAAAATTTTAATTTTTTTTCTTTCAAAATGTAAATATCTGAAAACCCGACCCGAAATAACCGAACCGAACTAAAAATACCCGAACCCGACCCAAAGTACAAAAATACCCAAATGGGTTTTATACCTTTATACCGAAATACCCAAAAATCCGAAATACCCGATCCGAATCCGAATGAGTTTATCCGAACGCTCACCCCTATGTTGAATCATACATAGCTCGTATGGATAATAAACTTATAATAATACTTATTAGAAAACATACAATAATGTCTTCGATAAAAAAAAAAAAAAAAAATAACATAGGGTAAACTTAAAAAGTTTTTTTTCAAAAAAATAACATTCAGTGAGAAAATGACCAAAATATGTTTTATACATTTATAATACTTTGGTTAATTAATATAAATTTAAGGATTTAGAGTTATGCAAGAAAGTTTTGGAGGTAAAATTTAAAATTAAAAAAAAAATTATTTTAATCATTTTTTTATTAAAAAAATATTTTTATAACAAAAAAATTTAAAAACGTTATTTGAGAAAGTTGCCAAAATATAATATCAAGGAAGTAAACTTTATACGGATAAGCATAGATATAGCCATATTATCTTTTGGATCTGTCTGCATGCGAACTTTTTAGGTGGGATCTCTATCAAAAGATTTGTCATTTGGGAAGGTTACATTCTTCTTAACGATAAAAAGTTGAAACACAACTTAGGATGGTTATTTATAAAATGCTCTCATCAGTAAAGAAAACAAAATGAAAAATCTTTGGGGATTTTCTTAAACGTTTGATTGATCTATAAAGCCAAAAAGGAATGGGAGTGAATCTCCCCTAAAACACAATGTCAGAATCGGTTTGTGCTATGTGATAGTGAATGTTGCAAAACATTATCTATGTCACAAAAATACATTTTACATATTTTTCGGAAAATACATATATAAATAATTTTAAAGTTAAGTGTGTTGGAAGAAAAATGATTTAAGATAAAATAATAGTGGTTATATGGTTAGTAAATAAATTTTCCGAATCTCCGAACTACATAGCCAGATAAATTGTTGAACATGGAAAGCCAATTAATCATAGATAGTTTTGCCTTTACACTTTTATAGAATCTCTCTTGTGTTTCTTTATAGACCTGCTTAAGATTCTGTTGAACTGGTCTACTTGCATTAGTAAGTTGATTTCATCACAGAAAGTTGAATGAGTAATTCTTGTTTATCTAACATACCGATTATCTTTACTAAAAGGAGTCAGAAGATGATTATGATCGGTTCTGGAATATTTACTAGTCTTTAGCAGTACTTATGCACAAATGTATGGTGTTTCAGTGAACTCATGTGCGAATGAGAATTGATATTTACAACTAGGAGTGTTGATGTTTGAAATGATCACAGGACTTCAGATAAACAAGGTGAAGACTTGATCGAATGGGTACAGCACTCTTGCATTGCAAACTCCATTGATAAGATGATTGATCCAGATCTTGGCAACAGCTACAACTCTAGAGAATTGGTACGATCCACTTTGCTTCTCAATAACACATGTATACCGGTATCCACAGACGAACGATATCACAACATAGCTAGCTGATTTGTGAACTGACCTCGGGTTAATGGTCGAGACAAAATTCTAAAGTAATAACAGCTAATGAAGAGTTGTACTAGTCTTGTCTTATGTCTTGATTTAAAGCATTCTCTCTAAGTTCATATCCAAGCCATAGCCAATTTTCGTAACATTGACACTGTTGGTGCAGAGGACATAATCTCAAGAACTAGAAAAGTTTATTCAGAACACGACGAGAAATTGAATGAGGATAAGTTTCTTCTCACCAAATCGGGCAATGTCTATAAAAAAAGACCCAAAAATAATACAGAGAACATTTTAAAACGCAAATGTTGGACATAGCTAAAATGCGCATGTTGATCACTGCTGAGCACATTGCACACGCTGAGCACCACCTGGGCCTTCTTCATCATCATCGTCATCATAAGCCTCTCTTTGAGCTTGAGCCTTCCTTCTCATCTCATCCTCAATGTTCACATCGTGCAGCGTTGTCTCTTCACACTCATCTATTTCCATGTCGCTCACAGCCGCCTTTGGCTTTGGCAAAACCGCTTCAATGGCCTTTGTCTGGTCCGGGCTCAGCGACTCAGGGAACTCAACCGTGAAGTGGATGTAAAGCTTACCCTTCATGAACGGCCTTTGGTATATCGGCATTCCCTCATCGCTTATCGCCCTGTATGAATCTATCAACAACCAAATACACACCATGGTAAGAAGAAGAAAAGAAAAAAAAACAATGAGTGGGATGATCATGACTGAAGTACAAACCTGGCTTCACAACCTCCCCGGGACTGGATTTGATGAGAAGCTGTCTTTTGTCTAAATGGGTCAAGATAAACTGGAAGCCACAGAGAGCTTCGGTTAGAGAGAGTGTGTGCTCAACAAAGAGATCATCTCCCTTTCTCTTGAACTTTGGGTGCTCCTTCTGCTGAATAACGAACACTATATCTCCAGTGACTGTATCAGGCTGTTTCCAATTACAAAAACGAACGTAGAAAGTCAATAAAACAGATAATATAATGATCAGAACTAGGGATGTAATGACTATCACCAACCGCTTCATCTGCTTGTCCACTGAATGTAATCTTCTGACTATGCTGCATTCCCTTCTCCACAGCTACTTCAAGCACCTTCTTCTCAGAGACAACCTTCTCTCCTTTGCATTGTGGACACCTGTCACGATCATTAATGGTCTCTCCTGTACCTTTACAATCATGACAAGGATGCTGCATCTGCTGAATCATTCCAGGTCCAAGCTGCCTGATCGAAACCTTCATTCCAGAACCTTGACATCCACCACATGTCGATGAAGCTCCAGACTTTGAACCCTTTCTGCCATTATAAAGAGAATAAGAACAACTCTTTTTAAGACAAGACAGAAACACGTTATAAAAGTACAACTAACCCGTTACACTTAGAGCACAAAGCCTTCCTAGAAAGTGAGAGCTTCTTCGTTGTTCCGAGATAAAGATCCTCTAGTGAAACCTTCAGAGGGTGAACAACATCTTCTCCACGCCTCTGCCTCCTTCCACGGCTGCTACCACCTAATCAAAAACAAAAACAAAACTAAACCATTACCATCTACTTCAAAGGTAAAACAGATTGTGACATGAGAGATTCCAAGGAGACTAACCTCCAAATGGGTGTCCACCACCACCAAAGAAGGACGAGAAGATATCAAACGGGTCATGTCCACCGCCTCCACCACCCATTCCTTCCTTGAGTGCATCCTCTCCATACTGATCATAGATCTCACGCTTCTCTGGATCACTTAAAACTTCATAAGCCTGAGCTAGCTCCTTGAACTGCATAGAGACACGATAACCAAGTCAACCAATTGACCTAAAAGCTCGCAACTTTCAGATCCAATCGGACATCCAGACACAAACTCACGAAGAATCCAAGCTCTTACACGACATCTAACGGTCCGGAGAATCCAAATCAAAACTATAAAGGAACTCACTTTACCGACACAGACTCAATTACACAATAAGGGGGATCGAAGGAACCGAACCTTCTCTGGATCTCCACCTTTGTCGGGATGGTTTTTGATGGCGGCTTTCTTGTAAGCCTTTTTGAGATCTTCGGGTGAAGCGGTCTTGGGAACGCCGAGGATCTCGTAGAACTTGGTGTTGTCGCTCTTACTCGTAGGTCCTCTTCTGAACATCTTTCTCCACTGTTCTTAATAAAACCCTAATGGGAAGAGAAGGGAAAGTGAAAGAGGAGACTTTTAATGGAGTTCTTTTTTTGTTTGTGGCTGCTGTTGTTCGAAGAAGACTAATTGGATTTGTTTGCTTATGTTCAGGTCTTTGTAGGGGACAGCGGAACACTCTAGAACCTTTCATATCTTTCTTTTTTATTTTAAGACTTTGTTTTGTTTTTTATTCATTTCTTCTCCAGTGGGAAAACTGAGAAATTTATAAAGAGAAAAATAAAATTTAGCTATATAATCAAAAAAAAAATAGACTAATCTATTCTATTAAAACTGGATCATGAACTATTGATAAATGTTTGGTTCAATTATTTATTATTCATATATTACTCTTTTATATTAATAATATTAAATTTTATATATTATTGATAAACATAAATACAATTACAAAAAATAAAAAAAATAAAAAAATAAAAATTAATTTATTAAAAAAATATATATATAAATCCGTCATTTGATCATAATCTAGTTTGAAATTAAAACAAGTTCATGTACTGTATTAATAAATGCGATTGAAAATATTAACGTATGATTTTTTATTTGATTAAATATAAATCCACATACGATTAATCCACACTAATTTATAGAAATAGATGAATTTGAAAATTACATTAACATCGTCATTGGCAACATCGTCCAAATTACTGGGAAAAGTCCCAGCTGGGAGTATTCTCAAATGCAATGTTGCTTCTTCTTTCTTGGACTGACCGATTCTAAAATATAATGGATCATCATATTAATGGCTTACCCCAAAGGTGTGGGGTCTGTACCATCATGGTTGTGTCAATGAAATCTATTGAGAGACTCTACTTTTCTTGGTCTTTTGTCGTGAACACCCTATAGTTATACTACCAAACACACTGACAAAAGACTAAAGTGTATTATATAAAGTCTAACAAAATACATAGGTTAAAAGGTCATAGGCGTTTGAGATGTGAGATAGATAAATTTATATATCTCTTCCATGTTTCTGATGTATTTGGAAACACAAAGAAGTTGATGTACAAAAATTAATACAGACATGAGCAGAACAAGTGTAAGATCATACTCGAGAAGACCAATCTATCAATGGTAACAACAGCAAAGGACACATGGATCAGCCTTTCTTAACCGGCCTTTGAACGTATGATTTGTTTGGATCCTCAGTCTTCAATTTTGGAGGACGAGTCTCTCCCTTTTTGGCCTGAAGGATAATGAGATAACAGAAGCTTAGATTGATGTTTGACCAACGGAAAAAAAAAATCACTAATGTAGGAGTTTTCCTACTAAGATACCTTCTTTCCTGCTTTCATGAAGTCTCTCCAGCTTGATACCTGAAACCCAAACGTTTTAACATCAAGGACAATTGGACAAAAGGAATGGTTTAAACTATTATAGATGAGTTCTCTTCTCTAAAGCCATTTCAAATCATACTTAACTGCCAAAAAGGTGAGCTAACTGGTTCTAAACTAATGCATTCAATGGCAAGTTCGGAACAAAGATATTGGATTAACAAAAGCACAAACCCTGTTTTCTCTCGTTCCTTCCCACTGTTCTTCATGCTCACGCTTTTTCTTCCGTATCTCCTTTTGTTCTTCTTCATCCTTCTTCAGTCTTCCCTCTTCTTCTGATATCTAAATGTCAAGAAGTAATAACACAAAAAAATATGAATGAATGATCGTGTGACTTCTCACGGATAAAATATAAGGCAATGCTAACTAGAAACTCTGCATACCCTCATAGCCATTTTTCTCCTACGCCACTCTTGATCTGTTAATATCTCTCGAACCTTTAACTTAAGCTCCTTCTGGAACTCTTCGGATTGCTCATATAGTTGCTCATGCTTTCCCTGTGTAAACAAAATTGTGTATCAATACGAGATCAGAGGAATATGAACTGGAGAATAAAAGACATATATGATTGACAAAAAGCTCAACAAGTAACATCAGTTGGTTGAGTAAGACCAATTTTGACAAAAGCTAGCGTCCTAAAAAATCTGCAGTATCAAAATGGATACTTTTTAATCGCTCGTTACGATGAGCCATCAATCACCCAACTTAACAGTAGATTCAATCACATTGAAAAAATAGAAAAGGTAACACATCTCAGATATATAGGTTAGATCTAAACCCCAAAAATAAACAAATTCATTACCTCATCAACCAAGGACTTTATTTTAGAGGCGGTATCTTTCTTCAACTGTTTCTTTCTCTTCATCTTAAGCTCTTCTGCACAGTTGAGGAAAAGAAAGTTACTAAAAGGTAAGCTGCAAGATTCCGGTAAAACTTTCAAATAATCTAACACAATGTGTATACATATGTCTCCACAAAAGGGCGGGATAGCTCTAGTAAACTATCAAACTGGTAAAATCCAAGATAAGCAATAAAATCTCACCTTTCGCAGCTTGGACTTGAGTGAGAATATAATCTCTTTCTTGGTCGTTTAGCAGTAGCTGTTGCGCCTTTGCCAATGCTGTTGAGTAAATAAAACCCCAAATAAACATGACAAATTCATCAAAAAGAAAGAAAGAAATCAACTATTTTGAGGATCCTCGAGCAATCCATCCTTGATGCAACAACTAAAATAGTGAAATCAGACAAAAAAACAACAACTGGATATGCAAAGAAAATAAACCTCCAAAAGCCTCCTGTGCTTGTGGATGCTTGCATTTGTCAGGGTGAACCATCAACGATATCTGCAATTAGTCACAAAGTTTCCAGTATATCCTTAATAAATGGTGTGGTAACAAAAATCATAGGAGACGAAATTGGAAGTGCATGCAAGGGAAAGAAGTGAAGAACACCTTTCTATACTGTCTTTTAACGTCATCCGTGGAAGAATCAAAAGATAGGTTAAGATGCTCAAACGGGTTCAGCTTGAAGCATGAGAGAATCCTACAAAGTTTCAAACTTTTTAAGAAACGATCTTAAGAGACAACACTAGGAGCATACCGGTAAGCTAAAAAGTACTCGTTGAAGCTTTGCCCACATCCTTGTTAGAAACATATCCGTAATTCCCGTGAAAAAAGTATAGAAATAAATCAAATTTGCACAAGATCCGGTTTGTAATCAAGTGCATCCATACAAAAATCAAATTTTAATTCGATTCCCTAAGTGAGGATAATATATCTAAGAACATAGAAACCCTAAAAACTAGGTTTAGGAGAAAGGTAAGGAACCTGACGACTTCGTTGTCCCTCTCAACCTCACCGACCTCGGCGAGGAATGATTTTAGAATCGCATCGTCGTCTACCTTAACATCTCCCATCACTGATTGATTCTCTTCCCCTCTCTCTCTCTCTCTTTCTCCCTTCAAGTGCGCAAGAGCTGGGGAAGGAAGAAGATTGGAAATTAAGGTCGGGTATTCGGGTGGGTTCAATTGTGGGTCTAATCTACTAGACAAAAGTCATAATAGGACTATTTCAATAATTTATTATTATTACATTTTTTTATTATTTACTTTAGTCAAGTAAATATATATACATTTAAAATCTTAATGACTCAATTTTAATTATAATTTAATTATTTTTAGTTCAAACAAAATCAGTTGAATAAAATCTAACAAAATCTAATTAAAATGTTTTAATGCTTTTATAAAATAGTGCATTATTTAATTTCATAATTAGTATTATTAATACTATTGTAAATTAATTTTAAGTAAAATTTAAGAAACAAGAGTAAAATTATATGCTATTTTTAATAAATATTATAATTATAGTTTATTGATATTAAAATAAAAATACTATATGAAATAAATGTTTTTATTTAAATAAATAAATATCATTCACTATTAAATTAGTGTTATCTTTTTTTTTGAGACTCAAAAAATATACAATTACTAAAATGTTAATATCAAAATACAAATTATATAACTAACCTTTAATTCATGTGTTATTCACAAATATGCTATTAAAAACTCTAGAATTTAATAATTCGTTTAAAATATTAATAAAAATCAATTTAAATATAAATACAAAAAAAATCTAATTAGACAAAAGTCATAGTAGGACAATTTCAATAATTTATTATTATGACATTTTTTATTATTTACTTTAGTCAAGCAAATATATATACATTTAAAATCTTAATGACTCAATTTTAATTATAATTTAATTTTTTTTAGTTCAAACAAAATTAGTTGAAGAAAATCTAACAAAATCTAATTAAAATGTTTTAATGCTTTTATAAAATAGTGTATTATTTAATTTCGTAATTAATATTATTAATACTATTGTAAATTAATTTTTAGTAAAATTTAAGAAGCAAGAATAAAATTATATGCTATTTTTTATAAATATTATAATTATAGTTTATTGATATTAAAATAGAAATACTATATGAAATAGATGTTTTTATTTAAATAAATAAATATCATTCACTATTAAATTAGTGTTATCTTTTTTTTGAGACTCAAAAAATATACAATTACTAAAATGTTAATATCAAAATATAAATTATATAACTAACCTTTAATTCATGTGTTATTCACAAATATGTTATTAGAAAACTCTAAAATTTAATAATTCATTTAAAATATTAATAAAAGATCAATTTAAATATAAATTTTAATGTTTTTAATTATAATAAATAGGTTGAAAAAATATAAAAAATATTTACCAAAAAATCAACTATTTTAAATATAATTAATGCACTATCATAAAATAATGTCGGATAAAAAAAATAAATAATAAGATTATAGAGTAACACAATATATAACACTAAAATGTAAATTATATGCTTAAAACGTTTACAATAATATCAAAGTTTACATTTATAAAATAAACAAAAACTCAAAGTCTAGTTCGAGTTATATCGAGTGAAGTCTTTCGGGTCAAACACTCGGGTGTAGGTTACAAGAAAAGATGATATGCTGGCCCATAATATATGGGCTTTACGGATTCACATCATCGAAAAATAAAGGTCTTTCTCGAATGGCCATCAACTTTCAAACTATTCATTGTTATAAAACCGAAAACAAAAAGCTTATTATTTTGTTTAAAAACATTTCCAATTCATATTTAGTTAATTTCTAAAATACATTTTTAAAATTTTTGTCACCAAATAACCTTAAAATGATCAAAATATTTTTTTTTTTGAAAAATTAATATGTATTTTAATATTTTTAAATTTTAGACCTCATAACTCTAAACCGTAAGTCTAAATAGTTAACCCTATGGATATAAATGTATATTTAACTCCTTTAGTAAAACATATTTTGATCATTTTATTACTTGAATGTTATTTTTGTAACAAAACTTTTTTAAAACTGTTATAAAGTATTTCTCTTCATTATATTTTCATTATTTATTATTTGATTTAAATGAACATATATACATTCATAAATTTGGCTTAAGACACAAGTAAATTCACCTATATTTTGACCGGCAGTGTGCATACTCATCCACATGAATAGTTGAGGAAAAATGCCATTCATACTAAGCAATTATTTTTATACTAAGCAAAACCGTATAAATACATGAATAGTTGAGGAAAAATACCATCCATATGTTTTTTTTTCACTAAGCAAAACCGTACAAACACATGGTTAAAGATAAGATACATGTAACTTTTCTATAAATTAAAAGTTATTAACAGTTTGTTTGGAGTTTGGAAAACGAAAAAAACTTTATTTAACTTCTCCAAATAAAGTTTTTTTTCGTTTTTTAAACTCCAAACAAACTGTTAATATTTTTTAATTTATAGAAAAGTTGTTCCCCTTAATTTTAAAGCTGAGACATGTATCATATGTGTTTATACGGTTTTAACATAATGTGGTGAAGTAATAACTAAATAAGTAAAACGAGTTGTCTGTCTTATTTGCAAGCAATATGGACCAACAGAAGTTTGTACAGAGAACATAAACACTTTCATAAAATGTTTTTTTTACTCCAACAAGGTCTCTAGCCTCGTTAAAAACAATATAATTACTCTCTAATTCGCTTATCACTTTCTTCACTCTCCTACTCTTGACTCTTTATTTTCTTCTTTTCTTTTTCACCCACAAACCAGAAAGGTAAGTGGTAAAACATATAGAGGCAGAAAAATAAGGTAGAAAAACCATCATCAACAACAACAACAATTATTTAGTTAATATGCATATATATATTCGAGTATCCATACTCGGATACATATAAGACATAGATAGTTATATCATATGCTCATGCGTCTTGTAAATTGCCCCTTTTGTGGTAGTAACTTAAACTTATGAAGTGGCAATGCAGAAACGTTCAACGGACAAAAGAGACCTCCTTCGTTCCTTGCATCCATTTATCAAACCTTCCTGTCCAACGATGAATGATTTATGGACATAGTTTTGGGCTTGGAATTGAGTTTTTGTGTTCTGGCCCAACATTTCAGTGTTAGTGGGCTTCCAGGAGTAGTCACATGTGTTGAAGCAAGCCGCTCCTACTGTGTCGTCCACTGTGGACGGTGGTTTCATTGACCGAGCGAGCTGAGCCACCCTTGGCCTTGGTGGTAGAGAGTGGACTACGTCAGATTTGGTCTCGAACTCATCTGTCGCAGGCCATCTCGAGTTTCTCTTTGGTACTCCAATAGGCTTATGGGCCAACCTATGAACAGTAATAGGCACACTTTCCTTTTGTGGCAGCTCATATATAAGCCCATTGGGCTTGTCGGCATACTCGGCCTGTGCCTCTTCTTCTTCTTCATCGTCGGACCATTGAAGCTCATCAGTTTCGTCTTCTTCGTCGCTGATTTCAGCGAAAGTGAGGAGGAGATGTCCGTCTTGCCGCTTGGCGGAGAAGTTGTTGTGCGACGGCATAGAGACAGCCTCGAGAACCAATCGGCCATTGTCACGGCGAGTTTTCATGTGCAGAGCCGAACCGGATTGGCTCGAGAGAGAACGAATCGGAGGAGGGAACGATCCTTTAGGCAGCTCAAGGCACGGTGTGTGATTTGGAACCGTGATTGGTTCTTGTTCAATCTCAACAACCTTGGTCACTGTCTCTTCTTCTTCCTCCTCTTTGGTCACTGTAACGTTGAGAACTTCGATCTCAGCATCTCCAGTCTCCGACGATGCGTACGAAGAGAAACCTTCGCAACCCGTCTCGGATCCGAGACTCTCTGTGCAAATCTCGAGACTTTTCTCGCTCAAGGAGCTAGCGCGTTTCATCAGTGGATGAACGTACGGTGGAGGTACTGGATTGCTCGATTCCGACACCTTCTTCTTGTCGGATAAAATGGAACTCCATACATCGGATTGGTCCGGCTCGATCTTCTTGTTCTTGTCTTGTTGAATCTGAGCCCAAATATCGAACCCGGATCTTGACTCTTCTTCTTGGTCCTCGTCGCCGGAGGTACCGAGCTTCTCCGAGGAAGAGAAACCCCAATTCTTGGAGGATAGATCGGCGGAGAAAGTCCGCCTGAGTGAAGGTGCAGATGAAGTGTTCGACGGAATGTCACAGTCGCGGCCACCAAGGATGGTCACTATGCCTTGCTGCTTCGAAGAGAAGCCAAGGCTCTTGCTTAAGCCACAAGCCATCATTCTCAAAATGATTCAAATCCTTTTAATACTAATGTTTCCTGAACAAATAATAATCAGAATGTTAATAACAATTACTAATTACAATCAACAAGTAAAAAAAATGGAATTATCTCCTATTTGTCTGATGATCATTAGGTTTAACATACCTGTAGATTTGAGAAAGATCAGACAGGAGGTGAAAATTCAAGTGTGTGTGTTAGGTTGTGGTGTTATGAAGAGAGGAAGAAGATGATGTGTTGTGGATTTATGGATGAGAATGAGACATGATGAGAGGGGAGTGAAGAGGCGCTTTTATATAGATGTTCTTCCATTATGGAACCATGTACTGTGGGGTCCTCCATCAAATGATTCTTCACTACTGTTTTTTTCCTTTTAGCTATTTATTAGTGTTTTAATAAACAAAAAAACCTTTCAACTTGTAATAAGATCATTTTCATTTAATAGTATCTTAAAGTTATAATATAAAATAATAAAAAAATAAAGTGAAAATAATTTAATATTCACCGATAATTGTATTACTATAATTTTTATTGTATATTATATAAAGTGAAATACGTTTCAGAAACTAGATGGAATATTATTTTATTAATTAATTATTCAGAACATGATTAATGCATAATTCTTAAGATGGGGTTCTTAGCAGAATTTAAAAAACTATTTCTTAATTTTTAACTAAAAAATTCCGTTTCTTAAATTCCGCTAAAACCCCATTCTAAGAAATCTCCGTTAATCATGCTCTCACTGCATCAAAATGATTATGTATCATCTACATTTAGTTGTCAAATAATTATGGTGCGTCCTAATATTAACAAAATTATATATATATATATATATATATATTTGTTAGTATTAATTGGCGATGCGAGTTGTAAACATTCGAAGTTTTAGAGTTCTGATTTTAATCTTTGGAGGTTGTATATTTTATAAATTTTCTATGGTTAAACAGATAGGTTCTATGTCATTAAGTTTTAAAAACTATTAATTGCTCACAATCTAAAATTTGCCTATTATGATAACGATGACAAACCAAGATAAGAGGATTAAGAAATGTGATATATCTTCAGTTTCTGTAAGTTGTAAGTTGTAACTAACGCGTGTGTCGTGAAGAAGAAAGTAAACATATATAAAGAATGTACATAGAGTTATGTCAAAAGAAGAAAAATGTTGACGTATGGCATCGATACCCTGTTGAACCAATAACGTGGCACATTGTGGAATTCACAATTTTCATATTTCTTTAGGGTTAAAACGATGAGAATGTTCCAAAAATATGCAAAGAAAGCTGGATCCCATTATTAGCTTTCTACTTACCACTTGGGTTTATTTTATACTGATCAAACAACGCCATTCTTAAGCTTTATAGTAAAGCATGCCATATAAAAAAAATCATGTAATATATATAAATATTAGGGTGAATTACAGAATTAGTGTCATGACTATTATGAGATGAATAATTTATGAAATAACCATGTAATGAATTGAGTTAGAAGATGTGACATCTACACATTTAAAAGGACAATTTTATCCTGCCAGTAGATATGAGTGAACTTCTTTCTTTCTGTTTACTAAACTATATTATACTCCCTCTATTAATAAGTAAACTAGATGATTACCCGCGCACATGCGCGGGGTAAAATTAATATACTAATTATCGTTGAATATTAATCTTTATTGTTCAATCATGAGGTCATATGTCTCCAAAAGTATAGTTATGAATCATCAATATAATGTTGATGAGTAGGGTGATGTTTGTTGATATTTTTTTTTTAAATTATTTAATTTACATTGTGCTTCAATGATATCATTCAAATGTTATAATTCACCATCTCACTTCAATATGAAGAATCATATTTTTGAAATGATCATTTGAGATCCATGCTTACGTAAAATGAAGATTATTAGGTATAAAAAATATTTATAGATAATATTATTTATTTTGTATTAATTTACATATTATGCAATAATAAATATATTAAATAATTGATGAGCGAATAACTATTACGTATACAATTAAATTCGAGTAAGAACATAAATAAAAACAAACTTTCTTTTTATTTACAAAAAAAAAATTTTGATAAAAAACAAAATAAACCATGTATTTATGTTATATAGTATATAATTAAAATCAAATGATATTGATATAGATATATAATATATTTAATAGAAATATTTATTTATTGAGGCTTGATACTCATATGATTTTATTAACATTTTTATATTTGTTGTGACAAAATTATTATTTTTATTGATATGAATATTATTTTTATTAACATGTTTATGTATTATATATATATATATATATATATATATATTTTAATTTAACGATATTGAAAAAAATGTATATATATTAAATTAGACTTCATATTTACATGATTTTATGATTATTATATCTTGTTATAATAAAAAGTCAAACAATTAATCAAAACAATTTCATCGTAGATTTTTAACAGCCTTAGTAATTTATATTAAAAAAATTCAAGATATAGCAAATTAGAAAAAAATCTAGATTTTTTTATTATATGCTTATGTGATTTTTAAATGTCTTTCAAGAATATAAAATTGAACAAAAATGATGCAAGATACATATATTGTTATCAAATATTTATTATTCAAAATCATTAATTGTCACATATTTGTTAATCATATTAGGTAATTTCGTAGTTTTTATTTAAGGAAAGAATAGAAATTATTATTTTATACACGAATAACTAATCTGATAATTAGTTTAATAAAAAATATAATATATATTTAGATGGACTAACTTATTTTTTTAAAGATTTTAAAAATCATTGTATTGATAACATGTGACTACCAAAAAAACTCGTATATATAGCTCCATGATTAATATATATATATATAAGATTTCTCATTGTAGTGATAACATAAGATTTCTCAATATTGCTTTTAAGGATTTTAATATTTCAGGATTAATATATATAGCTCGTATATTAATATGTTATAATGACATGTGTGTACCAATATATGTTGTAATGATTCATCTTAGTATATAATTAACATATATGTATTTTATATGATATATAGTTTAATTTAAACAATATTAAAGTATATATATATTTAATCTGAATTTATATTAAATGATACTTAATATTCATATGATATTATGATCATTTGTATCTTTTTATAACAAAAATATATATAGTTTAATTTAAACAATATTAAAGTATATATATTTAATATGAATATATATTAAATGATAGTTAATATTCATATGATATTATGATCATTTGTATTTTTTTAACAAAATAAAAATAAAAACATTGTTCATAAAATTTTGATTGTAATGCTTTTATTGTTTTAGTAATTTATAGTTGTTTTTAAAAATTCATAATATAACATGTAAGAAAAAAAATTAGATTTTTTATTAAATGGTTAATGTGATTGTTTAATTTTTTAATAATATAAATTAAAAAATGATGAAGAATACAAAATATATTATCAAATCTTTATTATTCAAAACATTAATTGTCACATATATGTTAATCATATTAGGTAATTCCGTAGCTTTTATTTAAGGAAAGAATGTTAAATATATTTTTATGCACTACCAATCAATATGAATGTTAATTTAATAAAAGTATAGTCTATAATTAGATGGACCAACTTTTTTAAGGATTCTGAGAATTATCCTGGTAATGACACGTGACTACACTTAAAAGTTCTAATGCTCCAGGATTAATATGTAGGGGATTATAAAACTTAATCATTTCTTTAAAAACACTAAAATCATTTAAAATTAGAGGGGAAAATACATTTATATAATTAAAAAAGGAAACAAAAGGCATGGTAGTTGTAGTCTGTGTCGGTGGCGTCTACGGTTTAGTCTAAGCATTATTATGAATTTAATCAGAACCAAAAACAATAATTAGAACGAATCCACAGTTTAGTTGTTTTCAAACTGAAGAACTTTTTGTAATAAATTCGTAACCTAAACCCATTATGATGCGTAGATATGTTAAACTTATTAAATGAAACTTTAGAATATTGCAAAAAAACACCACAAAACATGTAGAGTAGTAACTTTGTTTATTAAAAGTGTCATTTTAACATTGTTGATAAACAAAAAATTCACTTGAAAATTTTAATGCAAATTATATTTACTTTCAACTTAATACTAATTTTAAACTGCATTGATCTTATAAATAATTTATTTATCTCAAATATTATTGGTTTAATAGTTTTAATGGATAAAATATATATACATTTTAATTATTTTATTAATTTGTGTTAAAATGTGAAAGTGACACTTTTGGAGAGGAGTATTAATTATTTTATCGGTGTTTTTATATAGATCACTTTAATTTAAAAATTAGATACATGATAAATTTGAAAATAACACCACAAAATATGATTATTTTGTTTTTTATTGTTTTCATAAAATTCTAATTATTAACCCTAAACAAAACTTTGCATAACAGTCTCAACATCAGCGTACTTATATTGCCACGTGATTTACATGTGGTTGAAAAGTGGTTCCAATAAATTGTCTTTAACCAAACACACATAATTCATATAATCTTTTTAATATCTAGGGTTATTCATTTTTCAAAAAAAAAAAGAAATCTAGATTTATCATCAGTGCATTTGAAAATTTGAAAGTAATCAAAGCTTTAAACTTTTTTAAACATATACTATCGCAGTTTGACTACTTTGTTAAAGATTCTTATGAAAATGTTTAAACTACACGAGCATCAATATTTAATATAATAAATACTATCATTTGGTTCTTTTTAGTATATATACGTACAAACTTCGTAAAATAATGTGGGTGTAAATATACTTAACCGGACTTTTCACCAATTTGTTGGATACAAAAAGAAAAATTATGTCGTTTGAATGTTTATTTGGGGCAAAAAACAAGTGAGCACAAGTAGGTGGGTAGGAGTAAGATACGGTCCGAGAGATAGAGACGTGTGCATGGGGGGCACGAAGACTGAATAATTTTTTGTTCTCAAGTGTTACGTGGTTGTATGTCTACGTGCGTATATATGTATATATCGGTATAATTTGATGTTGATGATAACGATGATGATGAGATCATTATTGGTCCTATCCACAAAACGATAAAATGTTCTTAGAAGTATCAAAATGATATTTTTGTAAAAAAAAAATATCAAAATGATATCAACTGCGTTCCTCTACGTATATTGTTGTTCTATTGCATTGATCGTCAGAGACTTTTTTTAGTGGTGTGATCATATCTCAAGAATATCGGCGCGCAACGTCTAATCCATATATATGAGTAAAATTAATGATTTGCTATTCAACCTGTTTTTTAGTTTTTGCAGTGAGTGTGTGTATATATATATATAAACTGTTCAAATATTTTACCCACCTGCCTTGGACTTGATTTTATATTTTCTGCTCATTGTCGATAATGTTTGATCATCTACTAGACTTTTTTTTGAGAAAGGGGAGACTTCCTTCCGCATTATATGCTCTTACAGAAAACTTAAATCAATCAAAGAGACTTTACAGACACTAATTTGAGTGAATTACCTATTAAAGGATAATATCACACTTAAAAAGAGAGAATTAAGTGATATATAAAAGATAAAAAGTGAAAATATACGGATCATTTTAAATATATATATATATATATAAAAGATAAAAAGTGAAAATATACGGATCATTTTAAATATATATATATATATATATATGGATCAATCAATTCTTTATTAATTAATTTTGAATATACTAATCCATATTTCTAATTGTTACTTAAACCTTTTCTAACTTTGGATATACGACATTATTTTGATATCATGATAAAAACACATTTTATATTTTTTTAACATAAATCAATATTATTTTGGTTCTAACACAAGGAGAAGCTAATAAGAAAACAAATGTACCACTTTATATTATTATTATTTTAAAGTAAGAAGTAAAAAAAATATCATTCAATTAGAGTACGTTCCTAAAACTTTAGAACGTTTCAAAAATGTTTTGAAATTATATTTAAAAAAAAACATTCGTAATTTGGAAAACAAACCATCAAAATTAATATTTTTAAAATTATCAAAAAGAGAAAACACAAAGGCAAAGACATCCAAAAGAACAAACATTTCCAATTTGGTTAAAGAAAGATAGCGAGAGACGCTCATTGTGGGCAAAACATCGCTTATGGTTGAAGCAAAGGAATCACCTTCGTCTTTTTAAAGACCAAATAACAATTGGACGGACCAACTAATTTACCCGAAAATAAAATTTATCAATTTATCATGAGAACATCGGTAAATTTTGATTTTTTTTTTTAAAAAATGTCATCGATTATGATTAATATTTGATTTAGTGTGTGCATGTTTCATGGTATGTTCACCATTTAGGAAAATGTACAATCTACTAACATAAAAATTAAGAGCTGTTATTTTGATTACTTTCCAAACCTGGCTTAGTTATACGTAACTAATTTGTTTACACACTTTTAGGGGCATTTTAGTAGATACTAGCTAATATTTGTAAACATATTGGTGTACTGTGTGTGTTAAACATTGTGCATAAAATCAATTAAAAGAACTACAAACATTTAGGATACCAGATGACATAAATGAAAAGACCTAAAACGTTAGAGATAATCGCATAAGGGGTTTATTCGATAGTCTTGGATTCCTGTTTATCTATTTAATTTGTATTGTTTTATATTGTTATATGTCTATATATACGTGGAATATACTCTACCTTCACTCCATAATTTTTTTTTAGAAGTTCCCTCCATATAGATAAACATGTATAGCATCATGATGTAACAGCCACATATATGACTCAGAACCAACAAAGATTAATGTTTATGGATTAATTTATTCTCAAACAATATAACACAGCAATTACCAAAACGCTGTTAGATACAATTTAAGATGATTGATTCGTTTCGTTGTGTTTCTAGAGACGTGTGTTCACAGGAATATTGCAAAATATATATTATCGGCGATAAAAGACAGTTGGCCTCATGCCATAGGGCTCTTTCTAAAGACTCAGGTCATAGACAATAGCCTCGTGAATATAGTAAAACGAACTCGCTGATTAGAGAAAGTGTAAAAGATAAAGCCAAGAGCTTACCCAACAGAAGAATCACGAAAGTGGAAAGCAACCGAAAGCTCGTATCTTGTTGTGTGCATGTTGGGTCCTTTTGTCTTTCTTTTTCTCTCTCTAGGGATGTGCAGAAGATGCCTCATATACGTAGCGTCATTCATCAGAATATAAACAATTAACAGTAATTAAACAAAAAGGTCTCAGTGTTGATCCCTTTCTGAGTATTTATAATATATATAACGTGGTAACACAAAAAAAGTTTATAGAATATAATAGTAATTATATATGTAAAGTTGCATGATCAAGAGAGCTTTTAGGAGGTAGCGAGAGAGACTGCGTAGCCACAGATGAACAGAAAGGGAAAGGCATAACGCTAGACATGGATGCGTTTTGTCTCTCTCTACCTATAAACCAAAGCAACACCACTCATGAGTCTCAATTCTATTACAAATTACTCATCATTTAAAAAAAAAAACTTTTTCGCGATATATCCAACAACTAAAAATATACGCGTCGAGTTTTGGCATGACCAGTTTAATGTAGCTTATTTGACGAGAAAAGATAATTAAAACCAAAATATACTATGTTTATGAAAAAAATAAGTGTTAAAAAAAAATCATTCACTGGTGATGTACATTGTAATTGCAAAATAACTTATGGCAAGTAAATTCTCCTTCGAGTTTAGTGTAAAATATGTTTGTACAAACATGTGAGCATGGTACTGTGAATCCTATAGACAACATTAAGCTCCCAAAAAACCTTTTTAAATATTATATCGATTATGAGGATATTGGATCACACTATTGTAAAATGAAATTTGGACTGAATTTTTTCCCTCAGTCTTTTACGGTTTTTAATTTGATAATCCGGAAAAAAATTGGTAATCCTTCTCTGTTTCGTCACTACGTCAACACTCGACACCCAAATTTCGTAAGCAAAAATATTTGAAATTTTCCTCTTTTATTACATACTATAAATACTTCTCAACATGAGGATCTGCCATGTTCATCTTTGTGCAGAAGTTAAAACAGACAAACTTATGCTACAAGCATATATATTACCAGCAAGGATTCGCTATGAAAGAGGAATGCGATGCTTTTTTTATTGTTATATATTAAGGTAACATTTTCAAAATATTTATTTTTATCTTCTATTTTGTTAGAATTTATATATTTATATAGGAAATAATCATATTATAATTGTACGTGAAGTACTGAATTACTCGCCAAACTTAAGAATATGTTATATTTGCATGTTATCAGAGTTCATTAACTTAATTAGAAATGATTTTGGTCATTTTATAATAAATTCCCAATTCAAATAAATATTAAAATAAAACTAATATTGTATGTTGTAGTTTCTGATTTTTAAGTATTATTATGGACTTTAGCACTACTTTTGGGTATTCAAAAGAATATGAAGCAGTAAAATTTATGTGAACGAATTTCAGATTAGCAGCCATTGTAAACACACAAACTATGCCAAGTAATAATTATAGTCTTTTCTTATCGGAAATTAAAGTCAGCTTTAAATATTGTATGCATACCTACGTGAAGACTAGCTAGTGAGCATCGAACAAATTTATGATTTAATATAACAAATTTTAAGCTTAAGTGAGAAAATGGGAATGGACGCCTAGGCACACTTTTCTTGTTTTGCATGACTGAATTTATAAGTTATTCAGAAAAGAATCACAATTTAAATATACGCATCTTATAGTACTGTATTTAATTTTTAATCGAAGCTTTCATAGTGCGATTTACATGTTTCCAGCCATATGTATATGGATCGATTCCCTAGCTAGTTGACTCTTGTTTTAGGACATTTAAAACGAAAACACTTTCGAATTGTAAATTACTATTGTTAAAATAACAATAATCTTCTACTAATGATATATTAATCTATCAATTCTCCTCATTCTAGTCAACAGTATTCTCGAAATATTTAGTACTTTGATTCTTTTCTCCTATATATATATTAAAAATTATACTCTTTTTGTTTCATAATAAGTAATATATTTTTTTGTTACATAAAAAATATTACTTTAAAATCTCAATACAAACTATACTTAATTTTAGATTAATATTAATTTCAAACTGCGTTGATTTTATAAATACTTTATTAATCACAAATATTTTAATTAAATAAGTTTAATTAATAACAACTTAAACATATTTCAATCACTATTTTAATATGTGTGAAAAATGTTAAAATAATAATTATTAAAAAATAGAAAGAGTATAATCAGAAGATAACTAAAATAAAATCTTATGTACAGTATTTAGTCAGGGATTTATGACTTTTAAGTTTATGCTATTTTAATTCTATTGTCAGCAATGGGTTCGTGAATCTCGTCTGAAACTATAAACAAACAAGGAGGCTAGGCATAGGGTAGGATAAAAGTTCCGGAGGCCAATGAAACGTTAAGTTCCAACTTTTTATTAATGTTTTCTAAAGAGGG
>CAJHQQ010002265.1:0-68937 GCA_905132885.1 Moricandia moricandioides
ATTGTTTTTTTCTTTTCTTTTTTGACTGAAGAGATTTATGATCGCTACCATGATAATACTATTGTATTCGTATATGCAGTGTACCAGGCTGACTTGTTGTCTCCTAAAACTGGTTTAGTTAAACGTTGGTCTTTGCAATATACAACATTGATACACAATACTCTATTTAATATCACAATATTTTACTCGTTTTGGGGTATAATATTATACAACCGACGCAGACACGTGTTTTTGGTGTATTAAAATGAGGGCAAAGTAAATGTATGTTGAGTAAAGGGAATAACGCTGGTAAAAGCTGTCGCATGTGCTGACTCTATAAAATTTTGTGTTATCGTCTGTGATCAAAATCAAGCATATGTTTTGATATTTGTACATAAGTTACGTACAAGTTAAATTAGTTCCAACCACGAAATTTACACATTCGCATTACCTGCAGTGCTGATACTAATCTTATTATCGTCTAGATTCATTTTTTTTCTTTTTTTTTGTGGTCTAGATTCAATTTCTATTTACTTAGGAAATGTATACATTGCGATACCATTAGAAGTACATCAGAGATAAGAGACTGGACCGGTGCAACATATATATACTGCTATATATTGATATTTAGTCACCATCATCAGTTATATTAATTATCCTGTTTGTAATTTGAACGAGGGATAGAGAAGCCCTGGCTAGGAGTGGATCCCAAGAGACAAAAGAGAGAAAGGTAAATGGAACTATCGTTTTATTATATTTTAACTTATGTGGTTGAATTTGAATAATACAGTATATATATATATATATATATATATATATATATATATATATATATATATATATATATATATATCATAGCTTTTGAAAATGATGGTTTCCGATCTAGATGCATCTAATAATTACGGATACGTTAAGAACAGGCCATCAAATTTCTTGTATTGATCATATGTGTATTTGAAAAGCAATTTGAAACAGGTAATTAATTGCTAAAAATCATACACACTATTAGGTCTAATATCACCCAAAAAAAACTAAAGGTTAGGTATCATATACTTATATCATAAAAGTGCTATAATTATGTTAATTTTTATGTGCCCCCATTTCTCCATATTGCTAGTTTAAGCTTTTTCTCTAACATAAATACGCCTTTATGAATAAAATTCATTTGTGATGGAAACGCTAGCCTAATATACCTAAACACAAATATAAGATTCCATTGATAAAAGACGAGGCCTAAATCTATTAAAATACTATATTATACGTGAAATAGCAAAATATATATATATATATATATATATATATATATATATATATATATATATATATATATGAAAATGCGACTAACTAGTCAAAAAATAACTGACATTGTTGTCCGCTAATTCCAAATATCACAAGTTCACAAAAAAAATTCCAACACAATATCAACCTATGACACTATCAATCGACTCAAGTCTTGTTTTATGCTCTTAGTTTTAGCAAAGTAAAGACAGAGAGATTTTTAAACCACTATTAAACTTATTTTCAGAAATCATATTCGTGGATTCAAAAGATCAATTAAGGAAGAGAGGGATAAGAAGGAATCAAAGTTGGAATATCTTTTTTCACAAATTCGTTTGTTTCCCACCATTAGGACTGATGGGAGATTCCCATCTTAAAATTAAAAATCTTAAACATTAATCCCAAAAAATCTGTAGATATTTTTTTTGTCTTTGTAAAGAAACAATAATCAAATCACAATCCACCATCAATCTGATATCCAACCAAAAACAATTAAAGTGTTGAATCTGTTGATTGCTTAAGCTTTTCCAAAAAAAATACCTATAAAGTGTCATATATATTAATAAACTAAGTCAATTTGCAATGATAACATTTTTTGAATGTGATATTTATAATAACCTCACTATCAAACACTTAGAAACTGGAATTTTGTGGAAAGCGTAAGAATCAAAACTTAAATAAATAGAAACTTTCATCTATGTCAATATAATAAGACAACAAGATCTCGAGCAAAGGTGGTAGAAAAATTTAATCTAGAACATGAATGGCTCTTTAATAAAGAAAAGGAAGAAGGCGAAAAGGGGCCAATTAAGAGGAAGACTAATGTACGATTATATGATTACTGCCTCTTGAGACCAAAACTATGTTCTATATAGAAAGCTGTTTAGCATATTTAGCGAATATGAAAAAGATCAAGACTAAGGTAGATGAAAAACTCTCTACAATCAAAAGAACTTGTAATTTTTGTAGCTATGAGTTACAATATTATGAACTCAGTAAGTTACATCTTACATGGGACTGAAATTTAGATCAACATCCTTCCTAGTTACGACTTACGATAGTGGATGAGGTAAGCAGTAAATTAAATAGGATAATCTTTATGTCACCTGCTTCGTATTTTCCCTGTACGACCACGACTTCATGGTAAAAAACAATGAGCAATTTGCATATGGGTCGTGATCTAAATCTCACCAAACAAAAATTAAATCAAACTAATTCTTGATACTTACATGAAACTCTTCAACTAGCCTTGTATTAAAATGTTTCTATAGATGAGGAAGAGACTGATTGAATAACTTTGAAGATAGTGAGAAGTGAGAACATAATAAGATATAATATTCAAATCTTATTAAAAGGTTTTTAATACTTACAACTTGAGATGGTATATAAATAAATTTCATAAGTTAATAAAGCATGTATACAAAAACGTTCCTTTCAACTCTGTGTTTTGGTTTGATGCAAATTAAAAACATGTTTTTCAATCTTCAAGTAGTGTCAGTTATCCCCTATATATTAATCCTGGAGCATTACAACTTTTAAGTGTAGTCACGTGTCATCACCAGGATGATTCTTAGAATCCTTAGAAAAAAATTGGTCCATTTAATTATAGATTATACTTTTATTAAATTAACACTCATATTGATTAGTAGTGCATAAAAGGATATTTTACATTATTTTTTTAAATAAAAGCTACGGAATTACCTAATATGATTAGCATATATGTGACAATTAATGTTTTGAATAATAAAGATTTGATAAGATATTTTTTTATTCTTCATCATTTTTTAATTTATATTATTAGAAAATTAAACAATCACATTAACCATATAATAAAAAATTTAAAATATTTTTCTTACATGTTATATTATGAATTTTTGAAAACAACTATAAATTACTAAAACAGTAAAAGCATTACAATCAAAAATTTGTGAACAATGTTTTTATTTTTTTTTGTTATAAAAAGATACAAATGATCATAATATCATATGAATATTAAGTATCATTTAATATATATTCAGATTAAATATATATATATATATATATATATATATATATATACTTTAATATTGTTTAAATTAAACTCTATATCATATAAAATACATATATGTTAATTATATACTTAGATGAATCATTACAACATATTTTGGTACACACATGTCATTATAACATATTAATATATGAGCTATATATTTTAATCATGGAATATTAAATCCTTAAAAAATAAGTTATCAATTCTAGGTAATTTATTGGTTTCTCAATTATTTAATATATATATATATATATATCTTATTTTATAATATGTAAGAGCTATATATATTAATCATGGAGCTATATATCATATATCTACATCAATATCATTTGATTTTAATTATATATTATATTAAATAAATAAATGGTTTATTTTGTTTTTTATCAACAAAAAGTTTTGTAAATAAAGAGAAATGTTGTTTTTATTTATGTTCTTACTCGAATTTAATTGTATACATAATAGCTATTCGCTCTTCAATTATTCAATATATTTAATATTGCATAATATGTAAATTAATACAAAATAAATAATATTGTCTACAAATAATTTGTATACATAATTAATTTTAATTTTGCCAAACATGGATCTCAAATGTTACTTGATCATATCATTTCAAAGATATGATTCTTCATATCGAAATGAGATGGTGAACTATAACATTTGAATGATATCATTGAAACCCAATGTAAATTAAATAAGTTTTTAAAAAAATATCAACAAACACCACTCTACTCATCAACATTATATTGACGATACATAATTATACGTTTGGAGACTTATGACATCATGGTTGAACAATCAAAATTAACATTCAACGATGATTAGTATGTTAATTTTACTCCGCGCATGCGCGCGGGTAATCATCTAGTTTCTTATAATAAGATCATAGCCGGAATCCAATTCGCTTAGGGTAAAGAGACTTTTGATTGTGTGTTTACGTTAGAGTTTAGAAAAGATTATCATTTCATAGAACACTTGTTCCATAAAAAAAAAGAAAAGAAAAAAAAAGGAACACTTGTTCCATTTATTAAATTAGAATCTTTTGCAGCTGGGAACCATTTTACAGGATTAGTTTAATTCTATTTAAGCAATACTCTATTTATCCTTCATGCGTCATTTATACGACGTACACGTACATCTATCATGTCTAAACTGCACCCAAAAGATAGAATTGGCTAAATGCAAATAGAAATTTGGCCACTGTCGATAAGATCATAGAAACATATCAATACATATATATTTATCGTTTTTTAATCATATGATTGATCATTTTCCATGTTTACGATTGGTTTTAGAATTCGGGTCGAGATCTCCTTATTATATTAAATGGATTTCAATTAGATTTGGGCCAGTTATTTTTTTAGTCGGATTGAACATAAGACGGATATTTGAATTGAGTGGGAATAAAAAGGATCCTAAATACAACGTCTCTAGGCCTCAGTCAATGGCCCAAATTCAGATAATGGGTGGTGCTCAGCTCCCAACCAGACCAATACTTTAGTTGCGGCGCCTCAACCTAGTTCAAAGATTCCGATGGCCCAAAAGAAAGTTAAAACAATTGCACCAGCCGGAAATGGAACCCGGGTCTGTACCGTGGCAGGGTACTATTCTACCACTAGACCACTGGTGCTTCTTTGCTTTTAAATGATACTATATATTATACAAAGTTATAGGTCATGGAATTTTCATAGAATAACAAAATTGTATTCCACATAAGCATGTATTTGTATATAGGTAAGTAGGCTAAGAGTATGTGTATATATGCTTTAATTGTACGCATTTTTGTGTTAATCTCCGTTTTTAACATGGTATCACAACATTGACTTCAATTCATTAGAACTTTTCCTAGTATTCTGCAACTTAGCTAACCAGAAATTAGCTATTGTCGCATTCATATCTTTCTCAAGCAACACATTTTTTGACTTACTGTCTCTATGCAATATACTTATTATAATCATGTAACTCGGTTTAAAGAAAGCCAGTCGATATAATATTCATATGGCATAGGTGTAACATAATCCAAAGAAGTCTGTTAATATCCATATGAAATGTTGAAAAGCTCTGTGTACACGCCTTAACTCCCCCAGTGCAATGTCCCCATCATCCCACATGAACCATCAAAGTCGCTTGGTGTTAATTGTTCTGTCCACATTTATGGGATATGATGAACTTATTGGTCAAAGATGTTAGTCTTGAAAAGTCAAAATATTCATATCTTTTGATTTGTTCTCTTCTGTTTCTTTGAAACGAAGATATCGCACATTTATCCGTTACCTGCAAAGCATTATAGTATTAATTCTGAGGTCACGTCAATGCCCTAATAGGCTTAATAGTAACAACTAAATACAATGTGCACATGTTTATCCACGGTCTCTTAGGCGGAGTTCTTAACTTATAATTTCACGTTTTTTTTTTTTCTTTTTTAATTTTCTCGTTAAGAGATTTTCTCGTTAAGAGACGTCTCTTAGATCTCTTATTTAAAAGACGGTTCTTAAGTTTCTTAGTTAAAAGTTAAGATACGTCTCTTAGAAAAACTAAGAACCTCATGCTAAGAGACCTGCAATAAATATGCCTTAAGATTAAAAAGGCTTATAGAGAAACGATGCGTTTTGGGGAGATGAGCCAAAAGCAAAATAGAGAGGAAATAAAAATGGAAACTGAGCTCTCCAACTCAGTTTGCAGGAAAAGGCAAAGACTTTAACTTGACCGCTAAGAAAAGACACGTGATAAACACTGTCCAGTCTCTGGGGTCACCAGTGAGAGCGTGTCTTTCACGCAACATCAGATTCGACTGGGCTCAAGTAGAAACTAAAGAAAGAACGTACGGCCACTTTCCTTTTTTCACAATTCTTCACCGCAAACACTCACACCCCAAAAAAAGGAATCAGAAAAAGAAGAAAGCATATATAGTTCCACAAGTGTTACCAGCAGACAGAACAGAATCATCAGATCTGGTGTTTTAATGGCGGACAAGGAAGAACAGGAGACGGCGACGACCTCGTACAAGCTGTTTTTGAAAGTAATAAGCAAGAGAAGAACATGGGTCTGTCTCTTTCTTGCCGTCTACGCGATCCTCTTGTCTTCTTCTTGGAACTCGCTTAACTCCATTGTAGATTGGTACGGAGAGAACCATCAGACTTCATCTGGATGGCCTGCGGTTTACGCTTCTGTGCTTCTTGGGGTCGTGTTCGGAGTTCTATCTATGGCGGCGGCGCTCTTCATTGCCGTGCCGGCGATCGTGGTGATATGGATATCGGTGGTGGTGTCGATGGCGTTCGCTGGAAAATCGAGGAGAAGAGTTGTGGTTGAAGGGAGGAAAGTGACGAAAGAGATCGCAGGGTTTGTGTTTAGGGTTCTTCTTAAAGAAGGAAACGTTGTGGCTCTTCTTTGTGCTCTCCTTGCTTACTTCGTCTTCTTTAATTCTTATTCTCTCTCTTCTTGATTCAGTTTTAGCCACTTTGTCATTACAAATAACAGTTTACAGCTAATTTTTATCAATTGTTTTCTCCTTAATTGTCTTTGATTTAACAAGATTTTGGTGTTATTGAATCTGATTATCGATCTTCTTTGTTGGATAGTTCTGATGTCAGATCGAATGCTTCCACAAATCCACGTCATGATACCAAGTTACCAACACGTGAAGTTATGACTTTTCTTTTATTATTTGTTTCTTTCTTTCGGTCTGTCTTTTTGTCGGTCTCTCTGTCTTTTTGTCCCCGCAAAAACGCTTTTGAAGCATAATATGGGTTATGGAGCCCGTTGGGCTTTACCGTCAATAGCCCACTTGTTTTAGTGAATTCAATTAATGGAGAACATTGTTGGTAAGTGAAAACATGAGATATATGGTTGGGCTAATCTTGTTTAAAAATCTCTTATTTTTTCTATACCCATGTGCTAGCCTTTGGTATAAATCTCTTAAATTTTCTACACCTATGTGCTAGCCTTTGGTATATATGCTTCTCTGATAACAGCTGGATAATTGTCAACATTTGATTGTCGTCAAAAAAAAAATTGTTAACATTTGATATTTTAAGGTGTCTAATATTCTTAATTAATTTCAAATATGATTTTTTTTATGACCGTGGGACCCACCAACCTAGATTGATGGCCAATCCACGAGGTCCGCGTGCGGTAGCCAACGGGAATCGAACCAGAGACGCTGAACTGAAGTTCTCTAGGACCATCCGCAACCAGAACCACTGGCCCAACCCCGTTGGTTTTTAAATATGATTTGAGCCTAGAAATTATGAAATAGATAGATCATGATGACAGAAGAAGAAGAAGATAGACTGTGTTTGAAGGAGTAAATGCATCTGATTAGGTGGGGGTCAAACTGATGTTGTTTAAGTAAAACCTAAAAGGTGTTGAGTATGATGAATCTCTCCCTTTCACACATTCTTCATCATGTATCATTAATAATATAGAGGTGAGAAAGAAGGTGATCAATCTCAGTCAATGCATTGTCTATAAGAAAATTCAAAGATATAATTATGCATATTTGACAAACATGTTCCATGCTCTTGATCCAATGTGGATCTAGGAGTTCTCACACATCATTTATAGCATGACTTTAGTTCCATTTTACATTGTCTTAAATTTATTTAGTCTCATAGGTTGGTGGTGTACATAATGGTTTCAAAAGGATAATTGGTATGTCTGAGTTTTTTTCTTGCTACAATTACAATGATGCGGACCTTATATCCTTTTTCCTTACACTAATTTTAATTGCAAGATCTTAGATAGATAACAGTAAACTTTAGTTTTTATTGTCGGCCAACTAATAATAAACTTAGTTTTTTTTTGTCAACAATAATAAACTTTAGTTAGATACTATCCTCACAGATTCTTCAGGTGTAAAGAAAAGCATCACCGGCAAAATAAGAAAAAAAGGGTCACCGACAACATTTAAGTATAGTAGTTCTGTCTTGGAGTGCTAGAAGATAGTACCAAGATGTCGGCAAAAAATGAGTATTACACTATTACCTAAGGTTCAAGTTGAACAGGTTCAAACAATTTATCATTATAACTAATAAATATGTATATGTAGCTAAACTCCAAGGATAATAATAAAAAGGATATTACCACAAATGTAACTGTCACGCCTATCTGTGTGCTATTTTTATTCAACGATAACAACGTGGAGAACACATAAAATTGTTGCTCAACATTTTCATCAAGAGAACCAAAAACAAATGTTGTTGGAAAGTTGAGTTTATACCAAAACTAATATCTTAGGTGTAAGATGTATACATGTTATATATTTTTCAGAGCTAAATAGTTTTATTTTTCAAATAAATTGGCATTCAGGGTAAGGGAATCATCTTGGAAAGGGTCTAATCTCAAACGTGAAAGTGAAAGGTTACATTTGTTGTGGTGTTTCACAATTTATAGTTTTGTATAATGTGATTCAACAATGAACATTTCTCAAATGTCTTAATTTTGTGACACTCCAAGGCATGTGTGTGTGTGTGTCTCTCTCTCTCTCTCTTTTTTGTTTTTTCTTAAAGGATCAAATGTTTCTCTTTTTCATATATGCTTAAAATTAATAAAAATCCTGTTATTAAACTTATATAATGTTTTTTTGTTTATCTATGCTTCAAATTAAGAGTTATATTGTTTTATTGGTTTTCTGGCTTTGGGATATTGTATAATTTTAAAACAAATCTAAATACAAAAAGACATAGATCTGTGTTAGTGGGTACTCAATCAATTAATCAACCAAGCTCACATTTTTTCTGCTAATTTGTATCTTCTAATGGGAGCGCTTTTTTTCAAATCATGTTATTTTTGGTATAAAGAGATAATTTTTCCAACTGGGTCTGGATTCATTTGAGTGACATTCATTCACCGAAGCGAAAGGACAAAACTTTTTTTCTTCTGGGTTCTACCGACAAGACCTGTCTTCTCCCTCCATCTCTGTGTTGAAACTTCTCCGAGTGTAAGCATGGTTCCCTCAAGGAACGGGTCAGCGATACCAGTTCTGGGGATCTTGATATGTGCAGCTTTCATCTACCTCTCATTCAGGGACTTGTGGCTGAATCACAAGTGGAGAACCGAGATAGGGTTTGTGAAACGGAACGGAACTCAGTTCGTGGTGGACGGTAAGGCTCTGTATGTGAATGGGTGGAACTCGTATTGGTTCATGGACCATGCGGTGAATGACCACAGTAGATACCTTGTGAGTGAAATGCTCGAAACTGGATCCAAGATGGGTCTCACTGTTTGTAGAACTTGGGCCTTTAATGACGGTGGCTACAACGCTCTCCAGATCTCTCCCGGCAGATTCGATGAGCGTGTCTTCAAGGTACCTTTTGTTTTACAAGAACTAAGAATATCTATGTGTTCTTGTTTAACTTGGAAGTTGTATAATGTTTGTTCAGGCCTTGGATCATGTCATTGCAGAGGCGAAGAAGCATGATGTTAGATTGCTTCTTTGCTTAGTGAACAACTTGCAAGCGTATGGAGGGAAGTCACAGTATGTGCAATGGGCATGGCAAGAAGGTGTTGGTCTCAGCTCCTCTAATGATTCCTTCTTCTTTGACCCATCTATCCGCAAATACTTCAAGAACTATCTCACGGTACTAACTGTTTTTCTTGTTAATCATCACCTCTTGCTGATATGATTGATTCACACATTCTGTTTCTTGATTTTGCAGACTCTGCTTACACGCAAGAACTCAGTAACTGGAATAGAGTACAGAAACGACCCTACCATATTCGCTTGGGAGTTGATAAACGAGCCAAGATGCACCTCTGATGTCTCTGGCGACACTCTCCAAGTCAGCCCTGCATTTCACTTATTAGTTATCACCTTCAGATTGTTTTTACTATTCAATAAAAGTATCAATGTGTTGTTCTTATGAGATCACAGGACTGGATAGACGAGATGACAAGCTTCATAAAATCAATAGATGACAAGCATCTCCTCACTGTTGGTCTGGAAGGCTTCTATGGTCCTAATAGCCCAAAACGGCTGACAGTTAATCCAGAACAGTGGCCCTCTGAGCTTGGAACAGACTTTGTTCGAAACTCAAACTCCTCAAACATAGACTTTGCATCAGTTCATATCTACCCTGATCACTGGTAAGTCCTTTGTAATGTTAGCTAATTGCTATAGATGCAATGCTCACTTCCTCACTACTTACCTTCCTCAGGTTTCATAACCAAACCTTTGAAGATAAGCTGAAGTTCGTGGTGAAATGGATGCAATCTCACATAGAAGACGGGATGAATGAGCTCAAGAAGCCAGTTCTCTTCACGGAGTTTGGACTCTCGAACCTGAACAAAGACTACGAGCCATCCCAGAGAGAACGTTTCTACAGAACCATCTTCGATTTGGTTTACAAATCAGCAAAGAGAAGGAAGGCAGGAGCAGGGACACTGGTGTGGCAGCTGTTCATGGAAGGCATGGAAGGCTTCAACGACGAGTTTGGGATTGTTCCACACGAAGAAGATCCAATGTATAGGTTAATGGTGGAACAATCTTGCAGGTTGGGTCGTGTCACAGGACGTCGTGAAGAACATAAGTTGAGAAAACTATGTTCACACAGACATTGAAAAAAAGAGAATCACATGTACACTGAGTTGTTTTTGTATACAGTGAGATCTGATTCTAGTTTTGATCCAACCAACTCTTATATTCATATGATAGATTCAAATAAAAACAAAGAGAGATTCATATTTATAAAACATAAGAAATACAAAAACTAAGTTAATTCTAAACCCTAACTTGAACCACGCTTTGCCAATCTTGGAGATGACCTCGTTGAGCTTGACTCTTCAACCTTCTTCTTCTCCTTCACGATCGACTCTGTCTCAATCGATTTCTTAATGGATTTGGTGTTACTCTCTCCAGCGACTCTATCAAAGTCATCAGAGAGTTTCCTCCTGATGCTAGCCACACAGATCTCTTCTTCTTCATCGTTATCGTTGAGATCTATGTACCTTCTTCGTTTCACAGCAACCGGAGCAGCAGGAGGAGAATCAAAACCAGATCTCTTCTTCACCGGACTGGATTTCTCGAGCTGAGCGCGCAGCTTGTCTACGTTTCCTTCGATCCGGCCCTGTAGACGGAGACGAGTGAAGTTGAGACCGCCCATGGACCAGTGGGCTTCTCTGGCCCATGAGAGAAGAGGATCAAGCACAGAGATCGGCGGATCGACGCGGTGAGAGTTGAACTTAGGGTTGTCGAAGAAACGAGGACGGGGAAGTCCGTTACCGTAGAACTCCACGGGCCTTATGGCGGAGTTTTTCTTCACCGGCGTCATCATTGTGTAGTTACAGAAGGAGGAAGATGAGTGATGAGGATTGGGTGGGATTAGAGGATGAGTTATATGGAAGGAAAATCATGGCGGTTAAGGTTATTGGCGCGAGACTCTACCGCGCGCTCCTTGAAATTAATTTTATTTTCGCGCCTCCTCAATTTTGCTTCCGCGCAATTTTAATTTGGTTTTTTGAGTACTTGCCACTTTTATTAAATAAGGATTGTGTGTACTAATTTTCCTAATATGATTGTGTGTTTAAAATAATTAATACAAATAGTTTCGTAATAATTTTTCATTAGTAATAGAATTAAGAAGCTTGCCCATCCAGGTATTTTCTATACACAAGGTTCCATGTAAAAGAAGTAGGCGATCCAATACAAAGCAAAGTAGACAAACTCCCCCACACACAGGAGATTGCACAAAAGAAAAGCAACTCAAGAACAGAGATTTGGTCTCGAGAGTAACACTCAAATGATATGCATCGAGGATGAACACACAACAGACCCAAATCTACTGGGCCCAATAAAACTAGGGCCTATGACGTAAGAGAAGTGAGCCTTTAAGGGAGGAAGCAGTTTTTATTGTGGAACATACACAAGTAGAGGCTTCACCACCCTCTGGGAGGCCCACCTGAGGACTGCACGCTCAGTCTGTCAAGGAGGGCGTTGAAATCTATAGGTTGGCCGCTCTCCTCCATGCGCTGAATCACCGCCATCACGTGGTCGCCTCTGAAACCCATGCTCACTAGCTTCTCTATCAGTTCACCGTATTTTGATCTTAACACAGGAGGCGGTGTCCCAGTGTTTCCACCACCTGCCTGGTGCTGCTGAGGAGCGTACCCACCACCTTGTGGACCTTGCATGTAATGGGCTTGCTGCTGCTGATGATGTGGCTGAGGTGGTGGGTATTGCATCCTCCCACCTTCATACATGGCATTAGCGTACCCAGGGGGAGGAGGCCCCGAGGGTTGATACCCATCGCCTGTCTGGGGGTTATAAGACATCTTTGTCTGCTGTGGAGCCTGTGGTGGTGGTACACCGTAACCGTAAGCTTGCATCGACTGTTGAGGAGGGGGGCCAGTGTATGGTGATTGCATCTGCATGCTGCTTGGCAACGGTTCTACTGGAGATTGGTTGCTTGGTGGCGCAAGCGAGTATGTTGGGTAAGCTCCACTGGACTGTGGCCTGGCCTGTGGCTGAGGAGGCCAGTTTTGCTGGTACTGTGGAAATGACTGAGTTTGGGCTGAGCTTGGGTGGGATGGAGCAGGAGGTGGAGGCATGAACTGAGCCTGCACTGGTGGTGCTTGAAGTTGAGATGGTGGAGCATGAACAGGCGCTGGTGCAGGTGTGTTTTGAAGCTGTGTAGTAGGAGGCATGTAATACTGCTGCTGTGGCTGCGCTGGGGGTTGTGGGGCTATTTGGTGAGGCAAAGCAAGTGCAAGCCGCTGGTTGTGTGCATCTGAGGTGTTGTCGCTCTTCTTAGGCTCTGGAACAGGAGTCGCAACCCGCTCCTCACCATGTGAGGAGGAAGATGAATCTTTCGGCACAAGCTGAAGCCTCGCTAGATCTTTCTGCGTATCTGCTAGTTCTTGTTTGTCTCTAAGAATCTGAACTGACCTACGCACCTACATCAAAACACACACATGGTCTTAACGTCCATTTCTGATTCAGAGTTTTACAAACCAGAATTAACCAAAAAAAGGGACTTAAAGCATTGCATAACACACCTCTTGAAGATGTTTGTCCATAGATCTAAGCTTGACATCAGCCTCCTCGTTATCACGAGTCAAATCCGATCTCATTTCACCAATAGTCTTATCAAGGTTGTAGCAGTAGAGTTCTAACTGGGACAAGCGAGAGCTGATGCCTTCAAGAAAGCGCATCATATTGTCAGTATACTTCTTCATGGTCCTTTCAACAGTTGCATTAATGTCTTGGCTCAACGAGTCCTCCGGTGGACTGTAAGAGCTAGTAGGAAAAACTGAAGACCTGGCCATCCTGGTCTTGTGAAACTCCTGCAGGCCAAAACGAAAAAAAGAGCAGCTCTGATCAAGTGGATGATATTTTCTTTCTGTTTAACAGCTTAGCAATAGCGAAAATTAGCCTCCTTTTGCAAATAAAAAGACACATAGATTCATGACCAAACCGTTTCAACACAAGACACACTTACTCATGAGTCAAAACTAATGTAAGAACACAAGGACAGCGAACACAAGAACCATGTAATAAGCTATATAACTAAGAAGACGGTTTTTAGCTACACCACTGAAAACAAAAATAAGACAAGAGCAGCTCAGTATCTTGATCAAGTGAATGATATTATCGAAATTAGCGACCATTTGTAAACAAAAAAAGACTACTGGATTCATCGCCAAGCCGTTTCAACACAACACAAAGTCACAACCTATGTAACAACACAAAGACATCGAGTGTGCAAAGGTTTCAAGCGTTTTAATTAAGTCCAATCAATCATCTCTTTTATTATTATAAATCGAAACCCAAAAAATCAACAATCGAGCAAAGCCGAAGCTGGAATTCACCTTATTGGCAGCGATCGCAGGATCGGAGTTGGAACCATTAGAAGAGTCCTGGTTGGTGAAGTCGTCGTAAGAGCAGAGAATATCATCGGACCCAAAGTCGAAGCCTTTCGATCCAGAGTTGACCCGATCCGACGCCATCGATCCCAACACTGAAATCGATTTTCTTATTGGAGACAAAAAAAAAAAAAAAGGAAAACGCTTGGTTTAGTTTGGGAGAAAAACAAAGCTGTGAGGATCTCGTTTTCTTCGAACCTTCGAGGAGACAACGCAAGCAGAAGAAGCAGAAGAAAAACGTTTTCTATCGTTTCTTTCAATGGAGGTTTTACTTTTTGATAAGGATGAAGAGAGAAGGGAACAGCCAAACCGACCTTTTTTTCTTCTTTCTTATTTTTGTATTAATATTTTATATCTACATCCCCTTATATATTGATTACTTTTGTTTTGCCCCGTTTCTTTGTGTTTGTCAATTTATAACCTTTGAATTTTCTAACGACGTTGTTTTAAGGTTGAGGTTGATTTTGTAACACGTTTGAGGGAGGGAAACTCCGACACCGAGAGGTAACGAACGAGTACAGAGTTTTGGTCCTTTTGGTAGGTTTGATGTAAAGGAAAGAGGGTATCATGTTTTGATTGTTGTTTACTTTGGTGTCTCTGGTCATAAAAACTGAAACTGAATGATCTATGATCAGTATTAATGCCCATGCGAAGGAAACCAGCTTCTCGACATTGATACTGTTCTTCCTTGTGGTGTTTCTAAAAATGCTTCTCTAATCTGCAACCAGGTCTACACTCGATGTAAATTGTTGGACTTGGAGGAGATTTGATCTTGGTCTTTTGTAGTCGCCCCATCTTATTGCTCTTTACTGACGGTGGTTCTCATATATTGATCTTTGATTACTACCAATGTTTTAAAATCGAATCGGATATCAACTCGATACGTTGATTGGTTAGACTACTTTAACTGGTTTTACTGAGTTTTTGTATTTAATAATTATATATATATATATAATCATATATTTAAAGTATATGTATTTAAAAATAGTTCTACATATGTTACATTAAATGTTTTTAAATTAATTAGAAAAATAAAATATATAATTTTAGCTATATATACAAGAAATAAATGAATATTATGTAAATTGAAATAATAAAAATAAAATGATTAACCGTTCAGATTACTGTATTTATTTATTCTTACAACTATAGTTCCAAATTTCATAAATACGCAAAAAAAAAAATATATGAGATTTTTTTTAAATTACATCTTTTCTTAAAAAAATAAAATTAAATAGAAAATTAATTAAATGGTGATAGTTAAACGTTAATTATGAAATATTAAATTTTAATAATAATTGAAACACACATTAATTATAGGTTGAATTTTTAGAATCGAGTTTTGAAGTTGATTTGAATCACTAATTTTAACAGTTTTTAGTCAATTTTACCGATTTTTTCAAATTCGATTTTAAACTGAATTGAACTCAACTTCTTTAACGGATCACGGTCGGACCGATTCAAATAGTCAGTTCGGTCCGGTTTCCAAAACCATGATTACTACTCAAAAATTTGAAACTTGTTTTAAGTTATATTTAGTATAAAACCGCTTCTCAATATTATTATGTTCTGTTATTGTCTTTTGACAAGGATTCCAACATATTGCTCACGGACTTCGGGACTTGCTTCGGATTCTTCTCTTAAACATATTGTTGTCAAACTCTTGAACAGACATTCCACGAATCATCTTTGGTGGTAAAATGATTTGCATTCTTGATTTTCGATATGATGATTCACATCAAGATAGGGATGTGGATGACCTAATAAGTTTTGGCCGGTGAAAAGCAAATATATGTGGACTAGCTAGACACGATTGTGACTTTGGCAATATGATACTGCGCAGCCGCAAAGGATAAAGCCATTCAAAAAAGCAATTTAATTATCATAAACCCATAAAAGATAATAGCCGCAAAGTTTCTGCTTTGATTTGTATCCATACATCCTAATTAAAAAGCTTTAATAATAATTAACTAACCAGACCCTATATGTCACCATAAGATGCTTTAGTTGTACGAATATATCTCTTTTGGCCATGTTAAGTAAATTATTCTACGCAACTAGGAATACTTTTGTTTACAAAAGAAAAGTGATAGAACATAATTTGAGTTAAATTTCACGAGGTTGTTATCGTCATTATCAAACAATAAATGTTGTAACATTAAATTAGACATAGAGAAATCTCACCAGAAAACCATATGGAGTTGGATTTGCTAAGCTCTTCTTTTGCCACAACTCATTTTGCATTTGAGATTTACTCGAAGGCACATGTTCAAATCAGATCCACTTGTTCATCAATGCCATTAGTGCTTCGACCTTATCTTATACTAAAATTTATCCACACAGTAAAAACCTTATCTTATCAGCATAAAAGAAGAGTATAATCAGTGTAATAAAGAAGCTTACTTCTTATTACATTCTGAAAATAACCAACTCAACAATGGCAGCAATGTCCTGGACACGTGGGTGTCTTAACAACCAATGATGGACCCATGTTCATTTAAAAAGATCAACCAATCATGTAGCTCTTTGTGTGGTTCTAACTTCGAGGTCTGAAGTCCATTTCTTTTTTTTTTTGTGTTATCTTTTGACCATAATAACCCTGTTCTGCTCATCCAATTCTCGTCCAATTAAAACTCTTCTAGAAGATAATCAATCTGCTAAAACACGAGAATACCCCATTTATATCAAACCAATCATTTTAACTTTGTCTCATACCACACAAGTTTGGCTAAAACACGAGAATACCCCATTTATATCAAACCAATCATTTTAACTTTGTCTCATACCACACAAGTTTGACATGCTTAAGGCATTTTCAAGAAGGGGTAAAATGGGAATATGATATATAAATGGTCAAATAGCATAGTTTTAACTTTTCCCGTTGCGTATATAAACCGTCCATTAATGGAAGTTAACACGTTCTCTTCATCTGCATACGGTTACAGATTCATTCTTTAGTTTATCAAAGGAGAGTAGAAGAGAACGAACTTGAAGCGTGAGAAATGAAAAAATCTGGCATCCTCGCAGCCTCCATCTCTGCCGTCGCTTCCGCCACCGCTATCTCCGCCTCTTCCACCAACACCTCCGTATCATTCTCTTTGCCGGAAACCAATCTTTCACGTCAGGTAAAAAAAAAAACCTTTCTTTTTTGGGTTTGTCAACGTTAAATACCTCTGTTTTTGCTTGTTTTGAAGTTCTCATTGACTCGAGCTTTTTGCTGAATATAAAAGTTGCCAAAAATAGGTTGTGTTTTCATTGGTTTGGATGTGTAAGGGTAACTAATTAGTACTATAATCATGTGGGTGGTTTTGATTAGGATTCAAAAGAAAAACAGAGGAAGAAGAAAGGTTCTGAAGATGAAAAGTTTGCTCCAAGGTTTGATGGGTTAAGATTCATCGAGACGCTTGTCACTGCTCATCGATAACCTTTTGCATTATTCTCATTTGCCAAAAGTTTTCTCCAATTGATCAAAACAACAACAAAAATTACTGATTTTAATGTTTCACTTTTTTTTTTAATCTCACTATAGTAACTTTGGGTTAATGTGTAACACCCTGGAAAACTTTATATACCACCAAGAGGCATGTTCCTATTTGTTGTTCTTGCTAATCATATCTTCTTAACCATAATTAACCTGAGATTCTTACGGTGCGATTCTTAACGGAATATAAAAAACTATATTTTTAATTTTTTTTTAAGTTAGAAATTTAAAAACATTTTTTTCTATTCAGATAAGAACTCCATCATTAGAACCTCGGGTTAATCATGCTCTTAATGCTCTTGTATATAAGGCCTTGGAGATTAACTCAGCCCATTAGTTACCCAAATGTCACACATGTTATGACATCCTACTGTTGTTGATGCGAGATCCAATGGGTTTAAACCCGCATAGTGCATGTTATTGAGAGGGAAAAAAACAGTTAGTTCACGAGAGAGAAAGCTTACATCTATGGTTTTGCAGGAACGAGTTAATGGGTCACTCAACAACTAATTAACGACGGAATCATAATATATATAAATATATCTCATGTCATATATATATCGTAACATATGTCTTTAGAAGAAGTAAAAAAAGAGAAGGGTGATAAGCAATGCGTGTGTGGAGGAGACAAGAGGGAGTGATGCATGAGAAGATGATGTAGCGGTGACGTTGGTGCAGTCAAGCCCTTCTTTGCCTTCTTTGCACATATTTGCGAATATTCCTGGAGGATAACGACCATATATATTGATGTAGCTGAACATCGTGGAGGCACAGTCTGCCTTTTCGTCATTAAGAGCTTCCGCGAATGGGCAAGCAAAGTCCTTGAAGGCTGAGCAACATGCCTTGGCTGGATAATTTGGTCCTTTGCATTTACTCGTTATGATTGTGTAGTTCTTGCTCGCAAAATCTTCTTTGCATGCTGTTGTATATATTAGATTATTAACAAAACATTGAATCTTTGCTTATTAATTTGGATAAGCTAATCATCAATGGAGCATGCATGAGCTCTTCTTACGATCAGTATTTCAAGATTATATTTCTTACGTGTTTTTGCCTGAAGAAGAGCTCGGCTTGTGGCTGGATGTGACTCAAATTCATCAACTGCACATATATAAATTCCATTAAAAGAAATTTAAACAAGTTTTTATAGACGTGAATAAAACATCAAATGACTATATATAAATTACGAGAGATGTGGAGAGATGACACGAGTCCAGACAAAAGAAGTGTTAGAAGAAGAGAAACCAAACAATGAGGAGAAATCTCCATGCTTATGTTTCTTCCTTCTTTGTATTTTTCTTTTATCACATTTGATTTTCTAAACTTTTTTTTTGTTGTTGTTATTTTTGTGTGTTTTTGAGTTATAGGAGGAGAGAAAAATGCTGCGGATGTACCGGATAATTACGTAGAATTAATAAACAATATAATCACTGATATGCCAAATACAAAAAAAAACACTTTACTATTTTAATCTTTCGTGAAATTAAAACACATCAAATTAACCAAAACTTTTGAAGAGAAAAGAAAAAGAATTATATTTATTGTGATTCGGCTACCACTAGTTGATGCCCACAAATCAATAGGGAAATGCACATTTCTTGACTCAGTTCCCCGAATCGTTAAAGGCAACTTGCTCCAATAATTTGTCATCAGACTTTGAAAATATTATCTCAAACGTATATATAATACTATATCTACGTCTAAAAGAATACTATTATATGTATACAAGTTACAACTGTATTCGGATTCCAGTCCTTTTGTTATATTTTCTTTAGAAATGAACAATAGATCTAACTGGTAACTATCAAAATAACATTAGAATGTAATTCTACCACAAATTTGATATCACTTTGTAAATTTATTTTGAATAAATGACAATTTTCAAAAATATTTAATTTTTAGATGAAAATATACTTAATTAATTTTTCTAAATATTTATAAAAATTTAAAAACTCAACATCACCCATTTAACACTAAACCGTAATAATCACTAAATTGTAAATCTAAATATTAATATATTTTTGATACTATGTATTTTTGCAAAGTGATATTTAACTTATGTTATTTTTAACAATTTCTCTAGAAATAAATAGAAAAATAATAGATAAAATAAAATTGCAATAATTATGAGGAATGTTTATTCTTATCAAATTTAATGAAGAACAATTTTGTTCTATATTATTCCACAGTAAAAAATGAAAAATAATTATTTCTCATAAATGGTAAAAAAAAAAAGAAATGTTAAGGAATATATATTCCTCTAGATTTCGATTTCTTTGGTCACTGGGACTCATGTAGTCCATATGGTGGTCAAATATGTTTTAGGTTCTCTTAGCAATATTGGTTTTTATTCTTTCTATTTTATATTAAGTGTGATTTTTAGTTTTTTCGACATACATATTAAAAAATAATTAATTTTATATACTTTTTATATAAAAACATAATTTATCTATTTTTTTAATTATATTTCAACTAATAAAAAAATAAATGTTAATATATGAAATAAATTTTGCATCTAAAATCGGAAACAACACTTATTATGAAACAGAAGGAATCTCGTATAGTGCATCTTTAAACAATCATAGAAGGCATTTTCTTAACCTGATGCATGAACCCGGGATGTATTTTCTCAGCCGGTTCGTCACTTATCACTTAATCAGTGATATTACTAAACATATCTGCCTTATATAAAAACACCCACGCTGAAGTTTTTTAAACACTCAAAGAGAATTTTCGTGTTTATTTTTCCGGTCATGAGCTATGGCTGCGTTTATTATTTAACAATCGGTTTGGATATACATGAAAATTAAATGTTACGGTTAGATTTGATCGCAGATTCTGAGACCATGAACGAATCTTCTAAAAACCATGTTTTTCATCATTAATCACAATGGTGACGGCACAACAAGTACCAATTTTTAGACAGTGTTTTATCCTTTCAAGGAGTGATTTTCGGGTTGCCTACTGACAATTAATAATATGAAATTAAATATGGTCTGGTGAAACACCAATGGCTTTTTCCCGTGACATATTACCTAATTATATTGTGGCTTAAACTATATTACTATTGGTTGATAAAGCCTCTAATTCAAGCTTCAACGAAAAAATATTATTTAATGAAAGAACTTACCAGATTGATATTGTTATTAACCAAGCACCGTTTTTTGATTCAAGCACTACTCAACACCTAATAATTACAAATTCTGAAAGAAAACAAAGAAGTAAAGTACCAAAATAAGCAGAACTTTCAAATAATTTAATGAAACTGAAAAACAAGAGAAAAAACAATTACTAGGACTTTTCTATTTTCTTTTTTGAGAAAATAATGGCGTAACGGTGCAGCCATGGAGTCCCACGTCATTAAACTTGGGGGAGTATCTATGGTGTTGCCAGAAACAGAAGCTGCCAATTTCTTATCTTATGATATGGATAAATCGATAAAGCTATGGGAACATTTTGCAGTTTCTAATGTTTTGTGTAGGGTTATTAGCTGAATAATAATTGTTCTAAAGATATTATTAACAATGAATAAACTTGTTTATAGTATTACCTTAAGGCTCAAATATTGTGTTATAGTATTGTCTCGTTTACTCTTTTTTTTTTCATAAACGATGCTGTCCGTTGCTGACCTTTTCATAAAATAAAAGTAAGAGGCTTACGTAAGTTAAACAAGTAAAGGAAAAAAAGCTCAAAAAAGAAAAATGGCGTTTCGTTACTTTATCTACTTATTTTTAATTAGGTAGACGTTTCTTCTTTAAAATCATAACTTTTGCGGATTTTAATTTTGCACCTTACATAATAAAAATAAAAATAAAAATTGTATGTGTGTGTGTATGATATAAGCTCTCGTGCTTCTGCACCACCCTCTATCTATTATTCTTCCTGCCCATTCTGCTTTCTCTTAATTCCAAATAACTTTCATATCTCTCTTTTTCTTTTCTAAACGAACTCATCTCTAGTCTTCGAACCATTGTCTCACACAAAGCTATCAAACTCTCTGAAGGTTTCAAAAGGCTTAATTAGCACTCAAGTCAGAAGAGATCCATCGGTACTTACCAAAATCTTCAAAGAGTACGTCTCTTATAGTCTTCTCGTATCATCATCACTCTTTACTATATGTATATATGTTGTTGCGTTTGTATGTGGATATATAAAGGCATCTAATCAATAGATCTGCACCGTTTTTTAGCTACTACGCACGAATATGATACAGTATGCAAGTTTTTTGATCATTTGAATGAACTACTTGTCTACTTGTGATGTGATTTGATTAGTTTCCTATTTGACATCACTTATTTGCTTAATTAGCTACTCCGTTTCTTCAGTTATTTGGTTTTCTTCTTATTAATATGGTATATGAATGGTAACGTGTGTTTGAGATTAAGTGAAAACAGAGCAAGGCGTGAAAAACGAAAAGTGATTAGGTCAAGTCCTCATAACTCCAGAGATCGTTACTTTTCTTTTAATTATTATTATTATCATCCTTTTCTATCGAAGTTTCGTTATATCAGGTCTTGGTGAGAATCATTAATTTCACACGTTTTCTATCTGTTAACTTTTTTTTCCTTCAAGCAAGATTATGATTAGTGTATATACGACTGTGCTAAGTTTATAATGATCTACTAAATCTTTCATATCTTGATGATATTTCTTGTTTCCATATAAAATCAATGCTTTTCTAATCTCATTGGGGTTAGACATTTTTTCGTCAAACATTGGGACTAGAGTTACTAGACTTTAATATTTAGGTGAAATCTCATTTAGTAACACAACGACTTGTCAAGTTAACGGGTGTGTCTTATACGTTTCAGTAACATGGAGATAGAGAACGAAGAAGGCGACTCAGCAGCATTGGGTGACACTGTAGGAGACTTCGACTGCAACATATGTTTGGATCAAGTACGTGACCCGGTCGTGGCATTATGTGGCCACTTGTTTTGCTGGCCCTGCATATACAAGTGGACTTATTCCACCAACAATACAAGAAGACGTGTCGATCAGTACGATAAGAAGGAGTCCCCAAAATGTCCGGTCTGCAAATCCGATGTCTCGGACGCTACGCTTGTCCCCATCTATGGCCGCGGACATAAAGTAGCCCCGTCCGGTTCAAACGTACCGAACAGACCATCCGGTCCGCTTTATGACACAAGAGGAGTTGGTCAACGTTTAGGAGAAGGTGAGAGTCAACGGTACATGTATAGAATGCCTGATCCGGTGATGGGTGTGGTATGCGAAATGGTATATCGGAGACTATTTGGAGAGTCTTCTAGGAACGTGTCACCGTACCGTGACACAAGTCTACGGTCAAGGCGGCGGGAAATGCAGGTGGATGAGTCGCTAAGCAGAGTCTACTTGTTCCTGATTTGCTTCATGGTTATGTGTTTACTTCTCTTCTAGTTTTAATGTCATTGGTCTAAAATGAGTAGTATGCATATTTATACACATGGATCTAACTAAGAGTGTATACATGTGGTATGTGTGTAAGAGTGTTGAATCATGAAACCGCATGATGAGAAACATAATAAAGTCAAAATCAAGAAACGGCACCAATTGGCTTTTTGTATATTTTGTTTGGATGGTGATAAAAAGGAGGCTTATCTTCAACTCAATCGAGCTTGTGCACCAACAAAAAAGTGATAGTGGCATTCGAATGCGACGCAAACGGTGTTGCTTGTCGGATAACTACTTTTCTCAAATAAAATAAGAGTAACGTGGGGCCTACATTTGATTGATAACGGCGAACCAGACAGTGTGTGTTAGATAGAAAAAGTAGAAACATTAAATTTAATAGATTAATGGGTTTTGGTACGGGTCTTTGTAATGCATTGAAGATGACTGTAAAGAAAATTGTAAAAGTGATTGAACTGGAGTGAGCTGTTCAATTGAAAGCATAGGGTAGTCTGACATGAGAGTTATGGACTTATGGGGGTCCGTGTGAGACAAGCCCCTTATTGATGGGATCCCTTTTCTTAGCTTCAAAAGTTGTAGTTTATTTGCCTATATCGGTATATGTTTACACCAAGAACATTTGGAGGTTAGCACGTTCATCTCACCCGACGCAAGCTTGGTATCGAGGATATGGTTTGACTCAGCCACTCCAAAATTCTCTGTTGTAACATGCATTGCAGTAAAAGACAGAGGAAGTTTGGACGGGTCTAACCAATAATCTTCTCGGAGCTTGCTATATCAACATCTGGCCTGATCTATTGAAGATTTTGGTAGAGCAATCCATCAACAAAACAACTTTGTTTTTTTATCAGATATGTGTTCCAAGCAACCTTACACACACTTTGGCGAGAACGAAATGGAAGTACGCATGGTGAGCCACACCAGACTGCGCTCCGAGCTACATTGATAGGACTGTGAAGAACAGAATCACAGTCACACAAAGACTGAGGAGAAAAAGGTACGAAGAAGCCATGAGAAAATGGTTTGACACTCTTGACATTGATGTTATTTTGAGTTTCAAGTTTTTTACCTTTCCATTTTTGGGATAGCTGATAGATTTCAACAAAATGATGCATTCTTTTGTAAAAAAACCTTTTTTGTTATGAAATATTTTTACATTCTTTCAAAAAAAAATGTATATGTTGTGTAATTATATCCAAACAAATAAGAGCGAACCGAGTAGTGCAGGAATAAGGCTTCGATCTGGCTGGAACACTTCGATTTGGGCTGGAACACCTTTTAGGCCCAAACAAAGAAGACCCAAGTAAGATTTGTAACAAATAATACATTTTCACTTTGTGAGCCCAGTGAAACACTCATAAGATGAAAATTATCATTCCTGCTCAGACGTCACTTGTGTTTCCTGATATTTGATCAATCTGCAACGCGATCCAAAATGTTTTCACTTTCGGCGACAGAGCATGCACTTCATGATGTTTTTATTGGGCCTTATTAGGCATGCATGGCGTTCTTGTTATTGGGCCTTATTAGGCAGATATATGTATCATGTATATATTTTATAGAATGGGTCTGTATACCACATTGATCAATTTGAATTTGGGTGCGGATTGAATCGATTTTAAATTGGATAGGTGTAAATGGCTGAATTTAAGTTAAAATTATCCACCAACCTGCAAAATTTTAAAAATAAGACAAATTCGTAAAATATAAAAATTCCGTAACAATACAAACTATTCAGAAATTCAATAATTTTAAGTATAAATATTTAAATGATAATAACTTTTACAAAAATAAATAAAAATATAAGAAAATAATTATTTAATTAAATTTAATATTATTCGCGGATTACTTACAAAATTCAGCGGATAAATGTAGGTATACAATTTTTTATGGGTTATGCGAATTGAAATTTTAAGTAAAAAAAGAGTTGATCTACAGATAGGTGTTGCCGGTTGACTCACGAATCCAACCCTAGACAACATTTACATAACTCTGTGAGATAAAAAAAATATTATAACTACTGAGATTTTTTACAGTTGTGGCTGCATAGCATGTTTTTTTCTTTTTTTCTTTTGTGGCTGCATAGCGTGTTACATTTTAAACTATGATCGAGAGCAATTAGTTTATTAATTTAAAAGTTAATAATTGTGCAAAATGGGAACTTGTATAAAGCCAAACCCGGAGATGTGCAAGTGTAAATGGGAAGAAGGGTAATGAGAATTTGGTTGGCGGTAAGAAGAATTATCTCATTCTACCATGAAACTGTGTAAGATTCGAATGCTTTTAATTCAACTAATAAACTATTCAATTCTATCACGTGAATCAGTTATCATACACATTTTGACTTATTGTACACTCTTTCACACTACTCTATGATCGTCCACCTAACATTAATCCGAAACCACGAACACGGGACATCACGAATCGTTTTGTAATATCCAATTTTTTGATTATCTTTTCTATATCAAAAGATGATGGATGCAGTGAAATCTTGAAGTGAAAACTTTGCAAGCATCATTGGAGTATACACACCAAACAAATCAGCCATGTCTATTCGTATATATATATATATTTTTGGCACTAACGCTTTAAATACCACCATGCCATATAATCATTATTTAAACAAAACCAACCGTAATCAACGCTAGAACTATCTCACTTTATACATTTTTTTTCCTCATAACTTTAAGAAAGTAACGTCACGTAAATGTAGGGTCGTATAATACAAAGTAGAAATTTGGTCATGTGATTTGTTTATAAAATAAAACAAATCGTGGATCCACCTTTTAATAAGATTTGGGACTCAATGACCAACAAATAGTTATTATATATATGCCCTACCATAGTCAATAATAACAAAACAACGAACTAATACGTCATTAGTGAGCTAAAGGTGGTTGTTCGTTATACCATACAAATTAGCGCGAAAACCGTTACCTCTATTATTATAGTATATATTCACAATGCAATGATTCATGCGTTGTGCGCACGAGATTGGCCACAAAGTTTTGCTTTTGCGTAAATCATATAATATATCTATCCCTCTATTCAAGTACACTCAAATCATTCATCGACTATGTACACAAACAGTAGTAGGTTTGTATATAACTAACTTAAACATCAATATATTTATATATAATGAAACATAAAATCTAAGAACATAACACGTGAAAAAATAAATAGGATGCAAACAAATCAGAAGATAAGAGATAGGGCAAGGGTAAATCACTAAGTCAGTGTCTTAACGGATTCTTCTTCTCCTCCACAGAATCTGCGAGAGATTTCAACGGTCCGAACTATTAAATGTACCAAAAACACCCCTTTAGGTCCCCATGACAATTACACACTGGATCGTGCGAAATCGACGCCTTAACTGTCGGTATAGGTCTTATCAGAGTGGCATCTCACCGTAAATAATAGCAACGGCAAGGGACCAAACCGGTAAAGACTTTAAACAAAAAAGAGAAACCACAGAAAAGCAGTTTGGTTCGTTTTCTCTATATAACAACAACAACACTGACATATCAGTTCCACAACTCACTCACACACTCACTTTCTCTCTCTCTCACTGTCGGCATAACAAACTTTTTGGAGAAAATGCAGCTCCCTCCGGCCATCATCTTAGCCACGCTCTGCATTGTCTTGCAGCTTCTGACTAGCTCCTCCGCTCCAGTGACTACTAACCGCCACGTGTCGAACTCTCATTGGCTTCCTGCGGTAGCCACCTGGTACGGAAGCGCCAACGGCGATGGAAGCGATGGTAATTAACTACAACGCAATTAAAACCACACTTACACACTCTAGCTAGTGTTACAAAAAAAAAAAAAAACTTTTTTATCTCATTTAAAAAAAAATGCAGGAGGAGCGTGTGGGTACGGTACGTTGGTGGACGTGAAGCCTTTACATGCGAGGGTTGGAGCGGTGAATCCTATCCTCTTCAAAAACGGTGAAGGCTGCGGAGCTTGTTACAAGGTTCGGTGCTTGGACAGGAGTATATGTTCCCGGAGAGCCGTCACCGTCATCATCACCGACGAGTGTCCCGGATGTTCAAAGACCAACACTCACTTTGATCTCAGTGGAGCGGCCTTTGGTCGACTGGCTGTCTCCGGAGAATCTGGTCCCCTCCGCAACCGTGGTCTCATCCCCGTGATTTACCGCAGGTACATGCTTACTTTATTAGTATTATATCTTTTAAGTCATTTATTAATGTTTTTATTCTCTTCAATAAGAGCATGTTTATTGGGGGAAAGCCACTTAGAGCAGGATTAACCGAGGTCTTTTAAGGTGGGGTTCTTAACTTTTCTAAAAGACGTATCTTAGCTTTTAACTAAGAAAACCTAAGAACCGTCTTTTAGCGGGGAAAATGTAAAAAAAAAAAAAAAAAATTAAAAAGACAAATTTTACGTTAAGAACTCCATCTTAAGAGACCCGGGTTAATCATGGTCTTAGGTTTCTTCTTTTTTTTTTTATTTTTTTTTTTGAAAAAAAAAAATTAGAAATGAACCAATCGCGAGCCGTCACGTGTCAGTAGAGCCCTCAAATAGTTCAAAAGACACATAGCAAACGTCTCTTATTTAGGCAATGGAAGAAACCTTTATTGTTGTAAGTGGACCCTTCTCCCCTCTAAGAGACCTATTTTCCTTCCCAATAAACATGCTCTAAGGGTATCATTATCCCTATAACCCCATTAGGGGTTCTTAATTTTTTTTTTTTTTTTGTTGTTTAAAAAAAAAACAAAATTTAAAAACGAACCAATCACGGGTCGCCACGTGTCAGTGGAACCCGCAAACAGTGTAAGAAACTCTCTAAAACCGGTTCTTATTTATTAGTTTTTAGAAATGGTTCTTGCACTGTTCATAAGTCCCACATATCAGTGGGGTCCGCGAACAGTGTAAGAAAACTTCCTAAAAAACCCGGATAATCAAGTTCTAAGTAACTCGTGACAGTGCACGAGCGAATTAAAATATAGAAATTATATAGTCAGGAATAGTTAGATTTTATTGCAATTGGTGAGCTTTAGCGGCGAGATCTCTTTTTTAATGGTCCCTGACAATTTTGACCGTTGACCATCTTTTTTTTTATATTGTGTTGCATAATATTAAAAAGGACGGCATGCAAGTATAGAGGGAAGAACATAGCGTTCCATGTGAACGAAGGATCAACTGATTTTTGGTTGTCTCTGCTCGTTGAGTTTGAAGATGGAGAAGGCGACATTGGCTCCATGCATATTCGCCAAGTACTATCTTTTTCTTTATAACCAAACTCTTTTTACCTCTTTAGACTTTAGTTTCACTTTTTCTTACCACAAAGTCACTTCCACTTCGAAGTCTACTTTTCTTTTTGTATAATACTAAAAGAAGGAAAAGTTTTAGTGGATTGAGCACACTCATGGTTCTTTATTGACCAACTAAAAAAGGCACACACTAAAGTCTGCTAAAGTAACAATAAAACAGACTCAAAAGTGTAAAGATGGGTTTCTTTTGTTAAATGGTGCAGGCAGGAGGGAGTGAATGGTTAGAGATGAAGCATGTATGGGGAGCGAACTGGTGCATCGTTGGAGGACCACTCAAAGGACCATTCTCCATCAAGCTAACCACTTTGTCAGCTGGTAAAACACTGTCAGCCACCGACGTGGTGCCTAGAAACTGGGCTCCTAAAGCCACTTACACTTCCCGCCTTAACTTCTCCCCCGTCCTCTGAAAGACTCATATACCTATTCCTACTACTATTATATGTGTGATATTTTATTTTGAAGAGGTAAATAGAGGGTGACTGCTGGCTGTAGGATGGCAATTGTAATAGAGTCCATCCGATCCAACTGGTCTTACGTTCTCTCCTCTTCCCCTTGTGATGTGTGTGTGTGTGTCTGGTGAGTGTGTAGGAGCCACTGTAGCCATCTCCAAAGGGGAGATTGAGCTAGGAATAGTAATTGGGGGTGTCATGTTTCTTTTCCTATCTAATTCTTGTCATTTTCTCCTTCTATTGTGGGACAATGCATGCAATATCATATGAATATTTGTCTCTTTCTATTGTGGGACGTTATTACATAATGTCATATGACTACAGAGTATATTTCAAAGAAAAAAAAAATGAAACTCCACCAGAACAGAGTATCTCTTTAATTCCCGTCTCAAAACCCAATGAAGAAAATGAAAATGCTACGACCATTAAGGTTTGTTCTAATAACTGAATCTTAGGGATTGTTCTCGGCTACTTTTATCTCCTGATCAAAGTGCAAAAACTACTTCATATGTACCAATCTTTTCCAATTTCTAGCCTTGCATATAGATGGTCGTTAAGTCAATATAGTAACACTTTTGAAATGATTTTAAATATTTGTTTAGTTAATTGCTTTTTTTTTTTAACACAACTCGTTAAGTGAGTTGGTGTAAGTTTTAATTATTGAATTGAACTAAACCCGGTTTATTTATATGTTGAACTCATTGGGCTGGGCTTTCTAATCTAATACTATTACAACAGCCACGTGGGAAGGAGAGCGGTTATTAGTTCAAAGGTCACAAGTTATGTAGTGGGCCTAAGTGATATCATGGACCCATAGTCGATGAACATTGAGACATCCATCCATGTTAATAACAGTCATGGACTCATGGTGATTATAGAATTTATCCGACTCAGATTTGAAAATATACAGATCCAAATAGTATAGTTACTTATAGTCAAACGCAATAAGGTAGCTATAAAAAATGAAGTAGAAGTAGAAGAAGAAGACATGACTCATCTATCTACCCACAAGATGAGAGAATAACTTTATATCCTCTCACGAAGCTAACTCCTTCCTATTAACTATGTGTCTATGTGATTCACATTAAGGGATCTTTTTCCAAAAAATAGTTACACACACACACACACATGTATATATGTAATATATATATACTACACAGGTTCGTAACCGAGATCAGATAACAGTGGCTCATTCCAAAATTGGTAGAGAGAGAGAAGCATAAACGTCGAAGATTCCAACAGTGTTGTTTTCCTCCACACTACACATGTCTTTAGATGACAGAGGACTTGCTTTACAAATCATTCCTTTACTTATCGGATTAATATATTGCAATCTCAAAGCGTGTCATAAATATATATTCTCTTTCTGTGATATTTGTATTACAAATGAAAAACTGATTGGTTAGGTTAAGACTTAATGACGAGAGCACTCAAAGCAATAAAAAACTCACTCGCAAAGGGACAAGAAGCATTGAAGGGGAGGTAATACCACGGGAAGGGGGTTCGTGGAAACCCAATCACCAGCTTCCACGTCACCAAGCCACTTGTGGGCTCTAGTCTAGTTTTGTATTGGGCCTCCTATAAAACAAAAAACATATACAGAGAGAAAAAAAACAATTTAACAAAATTAAATAATGAAAACAGCCGTCACTTATTATCACAAAAGATACAAATGAATGTGGGCCCCGACGTAAGGGATGAATAATTGAAAGGAAGAAAGAATGTGACTCATGTTGAGGATAAGACCCGCATCCACATTAGTGAACCCCCCTTGGGGTTCATCTTTTCATTTTTTAATTATTAAATTTTTTTGTTTTTCTTTTTTCTTTTTTTAAAAAAAAAAAAAAAAAGATAGACCAATCGCGGGTCGCCACGTGTCGTGAACAGTGATGATACGGGTTCACCAGAGTGAACCCCAAAGGCACGGATTCATCACTGTTCATCTAGAAAACTGTGTGAACCCCCCTTATGAACCCTCAATGTGCATGCTCTAAGACCGCCATTTGTTTTCTCCTATACCTGGATCCCACTCATCCCATGTGCACGGTATCGCTTTTTTTTTCTTAGATCTTGAAGTTATCATCGTACCCTCAAAGTCAAGATTACATTCGCTATAAGTACACACCTCTTCTCTACTTCTTTCTTCCGACATAATCTGTTAATCTAGATTGAGTTTAGAAAAGAGCAAGGAACTTCACCAAAAAAAAGAGATGTGTTATCTGAACAAGGTTTTGGTTGCAGCATCGTACGTGGCTGCTCAAGGAAACCCCGACCACGGCGTCAAGTTGAAAACTGGTCTCACCTCCGCGCAACGCCTTCAACGCCGGATTTCCTCCGATGTCCGCCCTCTCTCCGCCGCAGATGTCCCCGTAGATGGTGCGCGTGGAGAAGAAAGACAGCTTACCTCGTCTTCCACTCCCGATGAATCTCTCCGTCAGATCATGTACATCAATTGCTGGAGCCAAGGCTAATCCTAAGTCCATCCACACCACATATGATGATGATGCATGGTGACTCGGTCGTTGTCACGCTGAGTCGGGAAAACGATTTGTGATGATAATTGTATGTAGTTTGGTTTATTCTAGTCTAGACTATGTAAATATTAGACATGTTTCAAAATTATCAAAAGCAAGTTTTCGTTTACTTAAGTCAAAAAAAAAAAAAAAAAAAAAAAAAAGTTTTCGTTTACAATAATATCTTTCAATTATCTGAACATTGTCTCTCTTCCAAGTTCTGTAATAACCATTAATTCAATTTAATCCATAGTTAATTCAATTCTCGAATAAAATAATAATCCCAAAATATTCCAAATATCATTATCCAAATGGGACCAGATAAGTCAGTCGCACCAAACGTTGTTAATTTTTCTATGGTTGTTGTCATTATTGAGTTAGGTTATATACGGCAACGAATAATTTTTAAAAATAACAATAATGCAATTCCATCTTGGAATAAACCAAGATTTTACATTTATAGGCCCATGTTTTATAAGGCTCAAATATTAACCCATGGTCTTTATTGGGCTACAGCCCATGCTATGTAGCGTACCTTCGCTTTGAATAAAACCGGAGCGTATCTGATCAATCCAATCCAATCCAACGGTCCAAATCTCACGACGCTCCTTCAATTGGAGTAACGTCTCCTCTCCCAACGGTCAAATAATCCTCGAGAAATACTCCTCCCTCCTTCCTCTTCCTCATCATTCACAATCGCTCAAAGAGATCGAAAATGACTTCAACTGAACATACAGAGACGCTCAACGCTCAAGACCTTCAGATCTGGAACAACGCAGCTTTCGACGACGGAGACTCCAATCTCACTTCCGTCATCGAACCTTCTTGGTCTAACCTGAACGAATCATTCGATTCAGATTGCAGCAAGGAGAATCAGATCCCACTCTCTGTGTCCTCTTCTCTCAAATCCTCAGTCTCCTTCTCCGCAGACGATCCGATTCGTTCCGGTAAAGTTAAAGAAAAGCAACACAAGACCGTGAAGAAGGCGAAACCCGGAGATATTGATGCAGAGATCGAAGAAGTAGAGAAGGAGATCGGGAGGTTATCGACGAGATTGGAATCGTTACGGTTAGAGAAGGCGGAGCAGATCGCGAGAAGCGTCGCTATAAGAGGAAGAATCGTTCCGGCTAAGTTTATGGAGTCTCAGAAACAGACGGTGAAGTTCGATACAGGATCGAAACCAAGAGCCACGCCACGTAGAGGGGTTAGCTTGGGTCCAGGAGAGATATACTCAGCTGCAAAGAAGACGGAGACGGTGACTCCTCTTCAATCGGCTCAGAATCGTCGCAAGTCTTGTTTCTTTAAGCTTCCTGGGATCGAGGAAGGGAAGGTAGTGACGAAAGCTAGAGGGAGAAGCTTGAGTCCAAGATCTCGCAAAGCTAAGATGATGACGGCTCAGAAGCAAGCAGCGACGACTGGTGGGACAAAGAGAGCGGTGAAGAAAGAGGAAAGCGTTTTAGGATCGATTCAGCCTAAAAGGCTGTTTAAAGAAGAGGAAAAGAGGAAGCCTTTGAAGCCAGGAAGAGTGGTGGCTAGCAGGTACAGTTTAGTGAACAAGACGGTGGAGAAAGATGTGAGGAAACGTTCGTTGCCTGAGAATGAAGAGAAGGAGAATCAGAGGCTGGAGAAGAGAAGAGCTTCTGATGAGAATAGGAAGAGTGAAGGGAGAGTGAAGAAGAGATGGGAGATTCCAAGTGAAGTTGAGGTGTATTGTAGTGGTGTGAATGATGAGACTACTATAGGTAAAGAGCTGCCTAAGATTAGAACGCTTCGTGGTCGTGTTGGAGAGAGCCCTCGTGATTCAGGTGCTGCTAAAAGAGTTTCGGAGTTGGAAAGCAAGAATCGTGATTTCACGTTTTGCCAGCTTTTGAGGTTTGAAGAGTGAATGGTGGTTAATCGATTTGAGTAAGAGGAACCACAACTCTTGTTGTGGTGATATATGATTGTGAATTTGGTTTGTTGCTTATTGTCTAAATACACATATTAAAAGATTGTGAGTTTTGTTGTCTATCTTCTGTAATATCAAGCTCCCATGAATAATGAATGATTCTCATAAAAGGTTTGTGGAACTCCAAAAACAAACAACAAAGAGTGATAATTGAAGAATAAAGACATAATCGTACCACTGCAATTCGGTTATGTCGGGTCTGCAATTTCGTTTGGTTATCTTGTTATAAGCTTTTGTTTTTTATTTCTTCTTTGAATAAGCACTCCTGGTTTGTAGGAGATATAATAGGTACTAGGAGTAGTCGTAGTCCTCTAGCGTAAGTTTATGCACTCAGTTGTATCATCCCTATATATTGGGCTCTTTATTTCCGTTTGATTTAAGAGCAAGAAAAGCAAGTTTTCAGTTCTTACTCTGTTCTATATTCTTACTTTGTTCTATAAGTGGTATCAGAGCCTTCTGTACACAAACACAGATTGAGTGATATTTTGTGAGAAAAATGAGTGAAAGAGATGGGTTGATGATTCCAAAATTCGACGAAGACTTTGAGCATTGGGCTTTGCTCATGGAGAATCTCTTGAGGTCCAAAGAATGGTGGGATCTCATTGAGACGGGTATTCCACAGCAAGAGAGAAACGTGATCTTGACGGGGCAACAAAGGACGGAACAAGAGGAACAAGAGGGTCCAAAGTGCTCAGCTACAAAGGCTAAGGAGGGACTTTGAAGTGCTGGAGATGAAAGATGGAGAGACCATCTCAGAGTATTTCTCAAAGGTGTTGATTGTGGCTAATAACATGAGAAATCTCAATGAAGACATAGCCGATGCGAAGATAGTGGAGAAAATTCTTCGCACACTTGTAGAGAAATTCACATATGTCGTTTGCGCAATCGAAGAATCGAACGACATCAAGGAGTTATCAGTTGATGAGTTGCAGAGTCGACTGCTAGTGCACGAACAGAATCTCACGAAACACCACAAAGAAGATCATGCACTCAAGATCGAGAGTGGAAGAGGAAGAGAAGGATATTCTCCAAACAAAGGAATAGGAGGGTATCGAGGAGGAAGAGGAGGACGAGGCAGAAGTGCAGGAAGAGGATTCGACAAGAGCAAAATAGAATGTTACAGCTGCCATAAAATGGGCCACTTCAGAAATGAGTGTCCTAGCTGGGAAGGAGCTGCCAATTATGCCGAATTCGAAGAAGATGTCTTACTGATGGCACTCGTTGAATCTGCTGATGGAGATGGAGAATCAATCTGGTACCTAGACTCCGGTTGCAGCAACCACATGTGTGGTAACAAAGATTGGTTTCTTGAGATGGACCAAAATTTTCGTCACAATGTAAAATTGGGGGACGATCGAAAGATGTTGGTAGAAGGAAAAGGCAACATTCGTCTTGAGATCAATGGAATTAATCAAATAATTTCATCCGTCTATTACGTACCAGACTTGAAGAACAATCTCTTCAGCGTAGGGCAACTGCAGCAAAAGGGAATACGAATCACTGTCGATGATGATATATGTGAAGTATGGCATAAGCAACAACAGAGAGTTATTATGCAATCAACCATGACTAAGAACATGATGCTTGTGATCGCGGGAAAGGTGAAAAAGGCGAACGAAGAAATGGAGGTAAGAATGTTGCAGGGCATGGTTGATGTCGCAGAAAATAATTGGCACAAGAGATTCGGACATTTAAACCACAGTAGCTTGAAGATGCTGATCGAGAAGGAGATGGTGAGAGGGATACCAAAAATCAACATGGAGGAAAGAGTTTGTGAGATATGTATGAAAGGGAAGCAGAATCGAACCAATATTCCAAAACAGAGTTCATGGAAGTCGAGTCGCGGATTGGAGCTTGTCCATAGTGATATTTGTGGTCCCATATCACCTATCTCGGAGAGTGGTAAGAGATACTTCATCAACTTCATTGATGATTACAGCCGCAAGTGCTGGACTGTCTTACTTTCAGAAAAATCAAAGGCTTTTAAAGCATTCAAAGAGTTCAAGAATGCTGTAGAAAAGGAAATCGGTCAGCAATTGGCCTGTCTACGAACCGATCGAGGTGGCGAGTTCAATTCAAGGGAATTCGAAGCTTTTTGTGCAGAGAATGGAATCAAAAGGCAGCTTACAGTAGCATACACGCCACAACTAAACGGTGTCGCAGAACGGAAAAATAGAAGCATCATGAACATGGTAAGATGCATGCTTTTTGGAATGAAAGTTCCATTGAGATTCTGGCCAGAAGCAGTCCAATACGATGTTCACATACTAAACCGTTCACCAACAGCAATTCTCGGTGATGTAACTCCAGTAGAGAAGTGGAGCAACCATAAACCATCGGTAGAGCATCTACGGGTTTTTGGGTGTGTAGCATACGCCTTGGTGCCATATGAAAGACGCGTTAAACTCGATGAGAAGAGTATGAGATGTGTCATGTTTGGAATCAGCAAGGAGTCGAAAGCCTACAGGCTGTATGATCCAGAAACAAAGAAGATTATAATTAGCAGGGATGTAAAGTTCGATGAGAATGAGCCATGGCTTTGGGAAGAGAAGATAGATGACGAAAAATTCATGGTGGATAATGATGAGGAAGAAGATAGAAACGAAACAAGAGACACAAGAATTGAAACGCAAGAGGATGATATGGGTGATGAAGAAGAGAACCTGCAGCCAGAAACAAACACACCTGAAACTGAGAACATGAGAAGGAGAGCAACTGGGAGATAAACACAAAAACCAGTGTGGATGAAAGATTATGTCGGAGGTACTGGTTTTCTCGTAACAGAAGACGGAGATGATGTACTTGTCATGTTCGTAGGATCAGAGGATCCATAATACTTTGAAGATGCAGTACAATTGGAAGAATGGAGAAGAGCAATGGAGGCAGAGATTGCATCGATAGAGGAGAATAAGACATGGGAATTGGTTGAACTTCCAGAAGGAGCCAAAGTAATCAGAGTCAAATGGGTCTTTAAAACAAAGCTTGATGAGAATGGTGAGATTGATAAGCGCAAAGCAAGATTGGTTGTGAAAGGATATCATCAAAGAAAGGGAGTCGACTTCGAGGAAGTTTTTGCTCCGGTTGCTCGATGGGATACGATCAGACTCATCTTGGGATTAGCTGCAGAGAAAGCTTGGAAAGTTTTTCAACTCGACGTTAAAAGCGCTTTCTTGCACAGAGAATTGAAAGAAGACGTTTTTGTGGAACAACCAAAGGGGTTCGAGGTTGAAGGTGAACTCGACAAAGTCTATAAATTAAAAAAGGCGTTGTACAGTCTAAAACAAGCGCCTAGAGCTTGGTATAGTCGGATTGAAAGCTACTTTATGAAGGAGGGATTCAAAAAGTGCTACTGCGAACACACCTTGTTCATAAAGAAGCAAGAAGGTAATATTCTAATTGTGAGTCTGTATGTAGATGATCTCATCTATACAGGAAGCTCGCTGGATATTGTTGAAGGTTTCAAGAAATCAATGATGAAAGAATTCTCAATGACGGATTTGGGAAGGATGAAGTTCTTTCTAGGGGTAGAAGTGATACAGGACGAGAATGGGATCTTTATTAATCAGAGAAAATATGCAGAGGAGATGATAAATAAGTATGGGATAGGAGGCTGCAACTCTGTGAGAAACCCCATCGTACCGGGACAAAAATTAACAAAGGCAGGCTCCGGAGATCCAGTTAATTCAACAGAGTTCAAGCAACTCATCGGAAGTCTCAGGTATCTCACTGCCACTCGACCAGATATAATGTACTTAGTGAATCTGGTTAGTAGGTACATGGAAAATCCAAGTGAACAACACATGTTGGCTGCTAAAAGGATTTTGAGATACGTCCAAGGAACGAGAGAGCTTGGAATACGTTACAGATATGGTGGAAGGCGTGAACTGATCGGATTTGTTGATAGTGACTACGCGGGAGACATCGATGACAGGAAGAGCACGTCAGGATATGTTTTTATGTTTGGAGACGGAGCTGTCTCTTGGGCGTCGAAGAAGCAGGCTATAGTCACACTTTCAACCACAGAAGCAGAGTTCGTCACAGCAGCATACGGAGCGTGTCAAGCTGTTTGGATCAGAAACGTATTGGAAGAAATTGAGCACAAACAAAAGGAAGGAACAGTCATATTGTGCGACAACACCTCCACCATCAAACTATCCAAAAATCTGGTGTTACATGGAAGAAGTAAGCACATCCATGTCACGTATCACTTTCTAAGAGAATTGGTGAATGATGGAGTTATTCAACTTAATTACTGTGCGACACAAGAGCAGATCGCTGACATCATGACAAAGGCAGTAAAATTGGAGGTTTTTGAGAAACTTAGGAAGAAGATGGGAGTGTGTTTGAAGAATGAGTAAACTGAAGGGAAGAATTTCAGTTTAGGGGAAGGTATGAAGAATAAAGACATAATCGTACCACTGCAATTCGGTTATGTCGGGTCTGCAATTTCGTTTGGTTATCTTGTTATAAGCTTTTGTTTTTTATTTCTTCTTTGAATAAGCACTCCTGGTTTGTAGGAGATAGAATAGGTACTAGGAGTAGTCGTAGTCCTCTAGCGTAAGTTTCTGCACTCAGTTGTATCATCCCTATATATTGGGCTCTTTATTTCCGTTTGATTTAAGAGCAAGAAAAACAAGTTTTCAGTTCTTACTCTGTTCTATATTCTTACTCTGTTCTATAATAATGAATCTTGGTTTTCCCTTAAACCCCCAAATGGTTCATCCTATTGAAGCATTGGGCTAGCCAAGCTAAGACTCTATTGGCAGCAACCTAAAAAATTCACAAACAAAGAGACAGTTAAATCCGGAAAATCGGCCAATTTATACATTATCAGAGAGTCGCAATCCAAATCATGACATACACATTAGACATTGTTTAGACTTAGATCGTTAATTAAAAAATAATTATTTTAGACTAGTTGATAGGGGAATCAAAACCAAGTTACACCAATAACTAATTCACCATTCAATCACTTTGCAAAATCTGATTCATAGTTTAGATATTGGGGGAGGGGAATCGAACACTGAAAGATTTTTTCTTTTAAACTAAGATTGTAAATAATAATGATGATAATACTTAACATATATAACAGTATAAACTGATCCCAACTGGTGTTCAGCAAAAAAAAAACTGATCAATTGAACGGATTTAGTAGGTCTAAATAGGTAAATACAGTAAATGAATTTGGCAAAATGGCTGTATTCCTCAACAGATCACCTTGATATATCAGCGGCCACGTTATGTAATCTTTTAAGCGTGATTTCAGCTAAAGAATTCAGTATACATTTAGGTAACAAAATGAACATCGACAGCCCAATAATGGGTTCACATAACATGACTTTTCTTGAAGCTATGGAAACCAAATTTAATCAAAACTTGTGTGACGGGAATCTCTGACCAGATGTATTAAGCTTTGATAACTATTTGGTGTATATTATTTATTGACGCAAGTGTTTAGATATGCAGGTCGGTTTATCTGCACATTGAACTCTCCTACGCTATTTTAAATCTTTTTCCACAGCATGGTTTGGAAAGGAAGGTACAGGACAACTTAAGAATTGGTAAAATTTGCAGTTTACACAATCTTTGTAGACAAAGATATATTGATAAATTCATAAAGGTGAAGATAACGCAAAACATCATTCCCTCATGCACTTCAAAATTAGAGTTTAAAAAGGATATTGTAGTAGTTCATGTGACAAAACTAAACTTTGGTACATGGCTAAGTTAAAATCAACAGTCCACACACATTTATAGGTTCACAAAACAATCCTTTCTTTTGTTAATTTGCAGATCGACCAATTTCATCTCTCGACAAGGCATCTTCTTCAACCAGATGGCAGAACAGAAGCTAACTATTTATGATTCACGTGTTCCATATGGTTCCAATTAAAATTAACCACTCAACCAAAAAACGTCGGGACCAAAAGATGTTAAAAGGTAGATAAGCAAACAAGAGGTTTAGCGGATAATTTTAGAGGCAAAACTATAGGATAAGTGTGCCTCCACGTTTATACACCGCGATTCAATCTATGCCTCGATGACTAGCATTATTTTCGTTGAGTATTCTTGAAAACAAGCTAAAGGTGAGTGAGGCATTCCAACCAAAAAAAGAACACATCAGTTCATTCCAAAACAAACAAACACGCAAGACCTATACAAAACTGAAAAAGAGAAGCTGACGAATCCTATATGTAGATGTAGAAGGTGACTCCCACCTTTATATAGGGTCCCTGCAAAACCCTAATGAAAAGAAGTTGAACCTAAATGGGCCATAATATTTATTTTGCCGCTATTGGGCTTTAATTAAGAGAATATAATTGTAGCAAAACTGCAACAGTATCTAAATCGCTACCAAGCCCACCTCCTTTTTATTGGGTATAATGCAACACAGATTAGCTTTGATGGTCTCTTTGTTTCACAAAAATCACCAGCACAGTCCAGAAGAGTAATCACATACCGTGAATATCCATACAAACCCACCAGCGAAGAGAGGCCATTGAACTGTCAAATGGCGAGGATGATGAAATTTCACCTTTTTCTGATCCGATCGGGGAGTACAATTCACATCATGGCTTTGAAGAGTTTCCATTGAAACAAGATCCTTTCAAATGCTTTGAAGAAAGTACCCATCTCTGAATCTGAGAGCTTGTGGCTTATGGTATGTGACTAATATGTACACACACAATTTCACTAGTTTGTTAATATGTTAAAAGGTCTTGCACTATACAAAGATTGCATTGAAATGGAGACCAGCCTTATAAGTGATAAAAGACAGTCTCAAAAATATCCGGAAGCTTTACGATTCTGCTGTTGCAAGTTACAGTCAAGACGTTGAGTTGTGGAAGGAATACTACAACTTGGAGACAATGGTAAGGCAGATTCTTGACACCATAAACTCCTACTCGATGTCAAATGCTTTTTACTTACCATGTTTTTTTCTGGTGATTGTTGCAGATGAGAACCATCACAGTCGGTCAAGAAAGACTCCGAAGGAATCAGTGGATTCGTAGTTAGATGTCATTTACTAGTACAACTTTGATATCTATGGAATCTGATCCATACGAATGATTTTTGGTTTTGCGTTCAATGTTTTCAATTAAAAAACTATCCTATTTGTCTTGTGGCGATTTGGGCCTTCCGTGTTAAAAACATGTAACCCAACTTTTTATTTGTTGATGATTATAAAAAGCATGCATATTTAACTTCAACAGTGTTCCATAGAAAGAGCTCATGACTTTTTGGGTAATATGAATAAACGTCTCTATTTCCATGTCCCATCTCCAAAAATCACAGACCGTAGTAGCTGGTGCCATTTTGACATCTTCGTCTTTCAAAGCTGTCACCAGCTAATTAAATTAACAATTACTTTAACAAAAAAACTTTTATTTTTTTTCTTCCAGCACTATCCAAAAAATCAAAGACATGCACTTACTCACTCAGGCATGCTCGTCTGCATGTTCTTCTAGGAAATCAACTTTTTTTTTAAAAAAACTTTTCCAACTGCTCCATTCAACGACCCCATAATAAGTAGATATAACAGTTTCAGAATTTTAGAAATTCAAAATATTAAATGCAACCAAGTATCTCTCAAAGACATTTTTCATTAGTAAATGGGTTTGGTTTTTTTCTTCAAGCTTTGACGTTGCTGGTGAAGTCGACACAGGTCTGGCAAGAACAATCAGGGAAACGGCATAACTCGCAGCCAAAGCAGACGCAAGAAGTGCAGCCTTTGCAAGTTGGTGAACGTGTGCAGCCTTTATACACTTTCCTGCTTCCTCTCTCTTCCTCTGCCTCACATGTTATCCTGCAACCCAACCAAATATTTATATACTCCCTTCTCATGACCAAAATAAAAGATGAACCTACTTGTCGTATGGAAAGTCTGAGCATTTCCAGTTTGGATCCGCCATTGCGTTGTGGTGCAAGCGGCATTCGTCTCTGCTCCTCAACCTGAACCTCCTCTCCTTACCACACTCGATGCACCCAACAAACTCATCTCTGTGGAATACTTTGGTACCTTGTGATTTGTTTGACCTATTCAACTTCTTTGATGATTCGTTGTAGTATTTGAGCAATACCGTCTTTGACAATGGAACTTTTTCTCCTCCAATGATAACCCACACATTGTTCTTCCATTTCCTAGCCGTTTCTCTACCAGAATGCTTCTCGAATGCAGCTGGTGTTAACTTGTCTACAGTAAAACAAAAAAAAAACTTTCATGTCAGACCAAATCTGCATATTTAGAAAGATACTAAGTTCTACCTCAAGAACTAATAGCAATGAGGTTGCATCAAACTTTGACATGAAGAGTCCATTAAGTGAGGAATATCATATGTCAATAAAGCCTACGACTTTGGCCACCCATCATCATTACAGATACAAAGACATGACAATGAAGCGAACCAAAGTCATTGACTTGTTCAACTATGTACATAAGACATATGGTAACTAACTAGTTTCTTTGGTAAGAAAGAAAGAAGCATACTTGTTGATTCAGATGTAACCAAGCTAAAGACTTAAGCTTTATTAGCCCAAAGTCATGTTAGCATAGGCAGAGACCAACCAGAAAACCAAAGGAAGAGCTAGAAAATAATAAGACACAAACCTAAAGAAACAACAAACCCTCGTTGCCTTAAATAGTAGAAGCCATCTCGAGAGTTGAAACAAGAGAAAGCGAGAGGCATACACGTTAAATCTCACACACATTCACATGTAACATGCACATAAACCATAACCCATTTCGCCATCAAAAAAGCATCATAAAGACTCAAAAGAATGATATAGAGAGGAAAAAGGAGAGACCTTCGTCACAGCCAGGCGTGCATTCACAGGTGATTTCAAGATCGCCGTTAGGGAAAACCCTAAGTCTAGCAACGGCATCGCCGTAACGGTGGCTAGTACAACCACACATGACCTCAACGTAACCTCCTCGTACATTGACCCCACTCATCTCTTGTAGCTCCTCTTGGTCAAACAACATAGACCCACCACATTGCTGCATCTCCTCCTCCTCCACACTCGACGACGACATCTTCTCTCTCTCTCTCTGGGAATCCTCTCCGGTTATAGTGTATGAGAGAAAGAGGAGATAGAGAGATGAGAGAAGAAGGAAAGGCCTCGTTTTGGGGTATAAAAGGAAAGCCCTAAAGGAGCACGCATCTCAAAAGCGTGAGAGAGATCTGATATCAAAGCAATAGCTTATTAAGGGGCTTTTCGAGAGAAGAGAGAGAGAGAGATTATTAAGTAGAAAGATAGTCTCTTTGGCCTTTGGATTTTTGGGGTTACAAAGAAAAGATGTGAGTTTTTTTTGGCGGATGCGGATATTAGCTGGCCAACAAAACAAGACTCGTGGGGCATGGGTCTTGTTACTATTATAATATTATTATTATCCTTTATAATAATGTACATATATATATATTACCTACATAACAGTGTAGGGCTATGAGAATGTCTATGGCCGATAAGAGCAGCAGAGGAGGTGCGTGAGAGAACTTTTTGACAAGACACATTAGAGGAGAAGAGGTTGAAGAATAGGGTGTGTCAAGTGATTTTATAATGTTTTCCTTTTTTTTTTTGCTTTGTGTACTTCTTTCTTCACACTTTCTCTGCCTTGCCTTCTCTTGGAGGTTCTGCAAATTCTTGGGCTCTTCCCTTTCCTCAGGATTCATGGGTTACCGAGTCAGTTCTCCCCCAATGGCCATTTGTTTTCTTTTACTAGAAGTTCAATAGATTTATCAAGTTTTGGTTTTTAATTGAAAACATGTTAAATCATATTACTTCTCATAGTTGTATCATATATGTTATTTAAATTTGGAAACCATTTCTCAAAAAGAAAAAAAAAATCAGACTAGTTGTCTACTAAAACAACTAGTAACCAAGTACATGAGGAAGACGTCATTGACATCTATGTCTGTTAGGTATTCTGCAATGCGCTCAAACCCCAACGTTATATCTACTCTACTATATGTATATTTATTTTTGTGTTCGAGGAACTCATTATTATAATAACTTAATAGGAGGCTAGTTGTGTCTGTAGACCATATGAAAACTATACATATGTTATTGTTAGAATAAGTATACTACAAAAAATTGGAAGAAAATTAAATAATATTGTCAACATCTTAACAAAAGAGTCGCATATTTATTTATTTAGGCTACTGATTTACATTAGTTTAGTTGATATATCACTATCCTGGTTGAAAAAAACATGATATGATCCGTCTTAGAAAAAAAGTAAATGCATTTGGACGAAAATGAAATTCATGTCAACATCATTACTCTCTTTCCTCCTAGTTGATCCCATAAAAGTTTGCAGCTGGGAGGTGAACTTTATCGTTATGGATGGCTTCACTAACAAAGTGTGTTATTTTGAACAAAAACAAACAAACAATGTGTGTTATTTTACTTCTTGGGTTTGGTTTATACAAACTAATGGGCTTGGGTTTAATTAAAATGGGCTTTTTAGTTTTAGAAGATTATGAGCCCATTAATTTTTTATTTCCACATGGAACCATCTCACCAATAGATTTTGCAGTTGCGCAAGAGAGTTTTGGGATAATTCAGCATGTTACTTAGATGAGTTACATCACATTCACATGTACATATATATAGAGAGAGAGATACATATCTTCTTCTTTTTTCAATCCAAGGCATTTGGCAAGTCCTTGTAACTTCATGCGTGTTGAAATTGTCTCTGCATCGACGGGTCATTATCAAGCGAGATATTGTCCATTAGCATGAAATTTTGAATTTTTTTTGGGGCTTACTTTTACAACGAACACACAAAAAGCACTGTCGTGTTGTCTTGAAATTATCAATGAGACAAATTTGGGATTCGTCAGACCAGATTAAAAAAATATAAGAAAAACATAAATGGAGCCCAGAGTAGGTAAAGGCCCATTTTTAAGAACAAAGCCCATTAAAAATAAACGCGTATATCACGGTAGAGAAAGAGAAAGAGAGTGAGTGTGAAAGCATCAGAAAGTAGAGAAAGAAATGGGATGCTGCTTGAGCGCCGAGAAAGTCACAGCTCCGCCTCTCGCCGCCGACAAGACTCCTCCACCCATTGAAGAAGAAACCGTGAAGGAAGTCGTGGTCCAGTCAGTCTCTGTCTCCGTCCCCGTCCCCGTCCCTGATCCTAACCCCATTCCCGTCGCCGACATCGTTCCCTCCCGACCAGAAGTCTCAGATTCAGAACCTCGCAACCTTCCTCCTCCTTCACTTCCAACTCCAGAGATCTCTCACAACAAGTCCGACACTTGTAGCATCTCTCACAGTTTCTCCACCGCCACCACAGCTACTGCTGCTTCCATCCTCGAGGACGACGCTGTCAGCAAACCCCACCGACATCCTCCTCCACCTTCGTCTTCCACCTCTCGCCGCAACATGTCTGAAAGAGTCTCCAGATCTCCGGGAGGACGCCACTCGCCTCAAGGAAAGCTCCGTCCCAGGTTGGTCCGAGAGAGACAACCTCTTCCACAAAACCCTACCCACAACCGGCGAAATGTGGTCTCTGGTCCTCTCCCAAGAACCGGGTTACAAGAAGGTCCGAGACGTCGCTCTCGTTCTCCGGCCACCCGTGCCCCAACTTCATCCTCAAGAAGAAGCCCCATGAAGAAGCGAGAAGCAGCAGCTCCGGAGAAGGACAGAGCAGAGGAGGTGAAGGTGAAGAAAGAAGATGAGAAAGAAGAGGAGAAAGAAACTGTTGAGGTGAAGAAGGAAGAAGATGTAGTAGCTGCGAAGGATCCTGAAGTGTCTATGGAATGCTTCATCTTCCTCTGATATAATCTCTTTACTTTCATTAACTAATAATGTGCTTCATTGATTTTGATTTGTATATTGCGGAAGTGTTGTTGTTGTACTAAACTACTACGTAACCAAATCTTAGCGGATCTTTCATTTTGTTTTTGTTTAATGACTTTAAAAGTAAAAACAAAGACTACGCATAACGCTTCACAAAATTCCATAGCTTTATTCATGGAGATTGCTGCTCTCTTGCTATGAGTTAAGCAGACAGAAGACACTGTTCTGTTATAACACTCGACTACTTCAACACTTGTCTTTTTCTGTTTACTTCATATTTAAAAACAAAAAAAAAGTCCTAATAAGAGTCTGAAGTACAATAGAAAATTTCAAGAAGTTTTTTTTTTTCAGAATGATCTTGAGTAGGAAGGAGGACATGGCTGAGCAATGAAGGTTGGAACCTCTTCTCCAGGCATCAAAACTGATATTTCTCTCTCACAGATACCAATCTACATACAAATACAAACACACTAGGTTAAATTATGTTATGACCTCATCCCATAAAAGACAACCAGTGTGTAGACAAATAAGTAGTGAAAAAGCCTCTTATACAATAACATAACTATTTTTTTCCCCTTCTACAATGTGAATATTCAAACCTCGTTGCATGAAACAAGGGGGTTTTGTATCCCCATAAAATATTATACATTTAATCTAATCCTGTTTTGGGACTTTACAACATTTCAAAGATACGACAAAAAAATAAGCTTCCTCCAGCATAATCTCGATCTACATTATAGACAAATTAAGCAAAGTCATCAAAGTGATATGCATCATCAGGATTGAAAGAGAACTAATGGTTTTGACTTCTCATCAACCAACAAAACAAGCATAGTTGTGATAGAAACACAGCATAAACAACCTTTAGTGTAAAGACTAAAGTAAGGTTCAAACACAACGGAAACGTAGACAAAAAGTGTACGATCAAATAAGAGAGAAGAGGTATAGTAAACCTTGGGGGAAGCGAACGGAGGAAGCTTTGGGTGGAAAGGTAGTGATGTAGTCTGTCGAATAAACATGAACCTCTCAAAGATAGCTAGTAAAAGGAAGATGGAGATTAAAACTGCGGTTGCCACCAAATAAAACGGCACCGCATTGACCGAGCTCTGAAAATGTCCTTCTCCTTCATCCTCCGCTGCTAAAGGAGCCGTAGTTTTCCACCTCAGGTGGTCGTCGCTGCCATTCATTTGTAAACTGGAAAGAGACTGGTGAAGAGAGTATAAGAACTTAAGAAGTAGTAGTAGTAGAAGAAGAAGAATAGAAGATAGTTTAATCGCCAAATAAGCTTTAAGTTGACTAGTCAACACTACATATGGACTATGAGGTCTTACTGGGCCTATTGATATGGCTTCTTTTGAGTTTACAATTAATGGGCCTGAGCTCATCGACGAAGAGGAGGATGAGAACATAAAGATGAAGATGAAAAAGAGAAACCATGGATCCACGAACCTATTTGTTTTCATTGATTATCTTTTCATCTTTATATTTTTCTGCTTCCTTTGTTTCATCTTGTTCAAGGTATTGGGCGCGTGATTTGGTCATGCTCACGGAAGGGCGTTGCCTTTGTCCATGATCGCTTTGTTTAGGGTTGCGGTTACATACTTTTATACATTATTATATCATATGCGGTAGTTAGAGAGAGAGGTATTGCATAGATAATGAATCTGATGAAATGACTAGTAGCCTTGTTACGGACTCTTTTGCATCTAGCAAATGATTATTTGGTGACAGTTTGAAGTCATGGTTGTGGCACTGGTGTAGTACTTGATTTTCTCTGGAGCTCGGACCGGAAGCTTCGTATCCAGAGTTTGGTGTGAAACGACTAGGGATTCCGTAAGAAGAAGTGGTGGGAGCAGCAGCAAGTCGAGTTTACGAGAAACTCTGAATGTTTGATCTCAGTGTCATTGGAAGAGTTGGGACGTGACGCATTCCTCTCTGCACATCCAAGCCAAGCAAGCTTAGTAAAATCATTGTGGTAGTCAGTGTTTGCAGAAGAGAGACCATCCTTGTTATTAGTAAAGGATGGAAGTGTAACGCCCCGACCGCGCACAGCTAATGGGTCACCCACGTTCGATCTCTCGGTCTGTGGACCCCATCCCGTTCTAACGGTCGGTGCGTAAACTTTTTAAAGGTTCAAAATCATTGTTTACTGTCCCTGCAATCACCACCTGACATTTCCCCGTGATTTAGTCTTACTTGCACGGTATCGCGAATCACTTTTCGATAGGTCACCTATCTTTTCACTACTCCAGCATAAGCACGCTTAACCCTAGAGTTCTAAACGGATGTGTGACGGAAAAGGTAAATGCACTTTGATGACATAGGTAGCCAAATCAATTCTCTTAAGCCTTTCCACATATCACAACTCGGGATGTTACAAGAAGTTTGGAGACTGAATGTTTTTGGTTTATGGAGGCCGGGAAGAGGAGTAGAGAGTTGTGTGTAATGTATAGAGTGAAATGGTTAAAGCTAATTATGAGTACATAAGTTTGGTGGCATCTTTGTATTGATGGTGAGTTAAGTGCATGATCAGTTACCTCAAGTCAATTGTTTTAGTTATGGTAGAAACGGAGAACTAAAAGATGGTATAGAATGCAAGTGGCCATTTATGTATCAAGGCCGAATAGTGAATGGGCCCTTAATTGTGACAGTGAGGAGGGGCATACATTCTAGGCTAGAAGCCCGCCCTGTCCAAAACATGACAATCTCATATTGACAAAAGCCGATCTTTTGACCGTCACCTTGAGACCTGACTAATTATGTAGAATGAATGAAACCATTGAATAGTTTGTTTTCGTATTTTAATGGATCTAAAACGTGTTATTATTTCCACTAACTATAAAAAGTTTCAGATGAAAATCTAAGTTAAGGAAAAACAAGTTTACATCAAATGTCATAATCCTTTACCAATAAACCACCACCACTTAATTATATCTCATTTTTGTGATTAATTTTTACATAATAGCCATGGACTTCAAGAATTAGTTTAGACTTTACATAGGACTCCTAAATGTTTAAACTATATTAATCAAGTAGTGATAGTCTGGTGGTAATTTTTTGAAATGCGACGTATATGTTTGGTTTCTCCTATGAACTAAATTGTTACTGAAGATCAGGTAGTGTGATAATTAATTATTTATGTAACATTAAATGTGTTTTTTACCGGATCGATAGGGTATATAAAAGATGTTTAAACTATATTTATTCATCTACAAATAGAAGATTCGAAGAACAACATAATGCATATATGGACGTGAGATAACACGTTGAAATATAGTTACAAAGATAATGAATTAATATAATTGTCAAACTAGCTTGGTCGGTTTTTAAAACCAAAAGAAAACAACTTGGTCGGTTTTGCGAGTGTCTTTTTAGAGGTGGAGAAGAAAAAAACAAAACATTATAAAAAGGTGAAAGCTGAACTTGACCAATCACCGACCAGAAAGATTGATTACTATAATCAAAGCCTGTATATATAATATATAGATAGCCCTAACTAAGTACTAGGTTGTCATCAAAACGTTTATTGTTGTTGTGATGTTATCCTTAGCCGCAGCTAGCCGACCATGACCGAATAACAATACCATCATCAGCTAAACCATTCAATTTGCATTAGGCAAACTTAATATTTTGGTTTTAACAGTTTAATCTTATCTTCTGAACTTGTGACTTGTCGAGTTTAGAAAACATGAATGGAATGTCTTCACCGTCCAATATAACAGAGAATGCCACGTAGTTGTACGGACGTGAATGTTTGTATCTCCTCCGCGTAGTGTTTGTCAACTTTCCAAATGGACGGGGAACGAATGAATTAGAGTGGAAGCAAAGGAATGATTATAGTAACCCCAAAAAGATAGTATTTGAAATAATAATAGTCAACCGAAAGCTGATGAGATATTTTCTATAACTAAATACAATAAAGCAGGTGCCCACATCTAATGTGCTCTTCATATATAAAGTCCATGGACTCAACTTTCCCTTACAAATAGAAGAAAAAAAACAACAACAACAATCAAAGTGTAAGATGGACTTTGACGAGGAGCTTAATCTTTGTATCACCAAAGGTAAAAGTATTGACCCTTCTCTTGGAGAAGCTTCTTCCACGACTTCCCCAAGGTCTATCAAGAAGATGAGAAACCCTGATCATAGATCCAAACCCTATCTCCCATTTTCTTCTTCTAACTCCTTGCCAGCTTTCCCATTTTCTCTTGATCCATCCTTTCAAAATCGTCAACAACAACAACTCGGATACGTTCCGGTTAATCAACTACACGACCAGTCAGTACAAAGACAAAACCAAATGATCTCGTTTAGTCCTCAACAGCCTCAGCAACAGCAGCAGTATATGTTCAAATATTGGAGTGACACGCTGAACCTTAGCCCTAGAGGAAGAATGATGATGATGAACCAAGAAATTGTTCAGCCTTACAGCTCAACCAAGCTCTACAGAGGAGTTAGACAACGTCAATGGGGAAAATGGGTCGCAGAGATACGTAAGCCAAAGAGCAGAGCACGTCTCTGGCTTGGTACATTCGATACAGCTGAAGAAGCTGCCATGGCCTATGACCGTCAAGCTTTTAAATTGAGGGGTCATAATGCAACACTTAATTTTCCTGAGCGTTTTGTGAATAAGGTAACTGAGCCTAATGATGCAACTGATGCATCAAGCTCGCTGCACCAGAAACAATCCGAAACGCCGCAGCCAAACGAGGTTAACTTGGAGAGCAAGGAAGTAGCGGTGAGTGATGGTGGAGTAGAGGAAGGGATGGCTGAGGCGTGGTTCAATGCGGTTGCAGCGGGATGGGGTCCTGAAAGTCCTCTTTGGGATGATTTGGACAATTCTCAGTTTTCACAAAGCTCAACTTCTTCTTGTCCCATGAGCCCTTTCACATTTTAGGTGGTAGTTTAGGGTTTTTGCTCATTAGCATTTGGATGGAGACAGTTTTTTTGTGATCTCCCACTCTATACATAGTCTATATATATGTGTGTGCGTTCATCATTTATATGTGTGTGTGTGCCGCTGATTTTGCTACATATATAGATGTCCTATTAGTTCATCTGAGTTTGTGTCATGGCATTGTTGTATCTGCACTTCAATAAGTTAGGAACCTCCCATATTATCTATAGGTTATCTTGACAACTGCTTCTTATTCAAAGATCTTTGTACATCTGTCACTAGTTGAACATTAGTTTTTTTTCTCATGAGTTTTATATACTGGTTGACATAAGGACGAAAAAATGTGACATAAATGATCGTTTGTAATCTTGTATGTATCAACCGCACCAAAACATTCTAAACTCCTCCTGACCATTAGCCATTTATGATTCATCTTCATATCCATCATCACTAAACCGGGCTGTGGAATAAGTCTCATCCATGCTTTTAGACTTGCAATTTTGTGTTGTAAGGATGTTTTACTTGTCTATAACAGAATATCTATAACAAAATTACAAAGCTATTCAAACTTTCTATATCTTTCAAAATAGCATTTTGTAATGATAACATAGTTTCCTCAGAATGAAAAAGGTACCACAAACTCTGTCACTGGGAAACAATTAGTCCCAAACGTTGATGATGGGCTCATTTTACAAGTGATTAAGCCTATTAGATTAAGAGGATTAGGCCGATCAGTAGCCCATTCAGTAACACGCAGGCCCGTTTCCGAGAAGCTCCCAAAATGTGATGACTTAACAGAATCTTTGACTTGGCATCATCATCATCTCTGACGCTTGGCTAATCCCAGAAAACCTAACCTTAAGAGTAGATGGAATGATACACAAGAAATGAATGAAATGAAACGACAACCCCATAATACATTTCTGCCCACGTGTCATAGTCTGCATGAATCCACACATTAAGAGTGATCATATTTTAAGTATATAGACAATAGCTTCGGTGTGAACTTCCTAGAATCTGTGGTTCTTAAGCTAAGGGGATATGTAATTCAAAGTTTGTTGCACAGCTTTCCACCAACATTTTAACAAACAAAAAAAAACCTCGATTATTTTTCATATCATTTTTGTTGGTTGCCATTTTGAATTCTTTTTTTTTTAAATAATGTTGACGTGGATGACTTAGTTCAGAGAGACCCTTTCACAAGCAACCTCTACTATTGAACTTGGGGGTTTCCTTAAAGTAAAAAGTTAATTTGTAATTCGCCTTCTCAACCTCAATTTTGATAGCACAAGGCACCTGACATTAACACGTTATTTGAAAAAGATTTGTGCGTATTTGATGAGAGTATCCAACTACTTTACCGTCCTCACTCTCTTACCCATTGAAACTCTACGCTCTGGATTCAAAAATTCAACCCAACATACATTCTCATACCTTTTTAGTTTTTTAAAGGAAACCTACATGCAAAGTCAACTGACCTATATTTTAACATGAAAAGTCAACAATGTGCTTTACTCTGACTCTCACCACCATCAGGCATTAAGGTAAACAAATGACTCTCACAAATATTTTTTAATCTCTTAAGTTGAACTACTTTTCTATAAATATGAGTTCATGCTGTACATTATATTCAACCAGCATATGCATAGAATATATATTGTTGTACTAACAGAATCCAAGTTACATGAATTATATATATTGTAATGCATATAGACAAGACTATCACGTCGATCGCTTCTAGAATATACAGTTAAAACACGTTAGTATATGCAGTCTTTGTCAAGCTAGTATTGGCTTTTGTATATAATATTGTGGCTCAAACTGACACGTGCCATATCAAGCCTATGCCAAATGAGGTTGACATTTGTCTCTTCCACGTCAATTATAAGTTCCTCGCATTCACATCCTTATATATATAAGCAAATGAAACGGAGAGGGTAAGAGTGCACCCACGGATTGACATTTATAAAACTTAAGAAACTCCTTTTTGGCTCTTCGACCCTTTTATAAGAGAACGAAACTATTACTCTCTGACGTTCATCGTTGTATACATCCTTTTTGAATTACCAACTAAAGATGGGAAGATTACCTTGTTGTGACAAGAATGGTGTGAAGAAAGGACCATGGACGCCTGAGGAGGACCAGAAACTCATCGATTATATTCATGTTCATGGCCCGGGCAACTGGCGTATTCTCCCTAAAAATGCTGGTAAGTATATATATTATAATTTTGTCTTGATAGATTATGGTCTCTATAAATTGAATTACACACTTATGAGTCGTATTCTACAAATTAAAGGACTCCAAAGGTGTGGAAAAAGCTGTCGTCTTCGATGGACCAATTATCTAAGACCCGACATAAAGAGAGGAAAATTCTCCTTCGACGAAGAAGAAACTATCATTCAGTTACACAGTGTTATGGGAAACAAGTAAGCTTCATTTACTCATAACTTAATTAATGTGAGATCCATTAGCTATAATTTTTTGTATGTTAGTTACTGAAAAAAGCAGAGTATGCCGTATGCATGCGAACGTATATTTCAACATTTAGGCCATCAACTCCACTAAACTATAATTATTCTTACGTATTGACCTATATAGTTTAAATATAAGGTGAGTTATATATTATTATTGACCATTAATTGATGGATTATAGGTGGTCCGCAATAGCAGCTCGTCTACCAGGAAGGACTGACAACGAAATTAAAACCACTGGAACACTCATATCCGAAAGCGACTTGTAAGGAGTGGCATCGACCCTGTACTCACTCCCCGCGCCTTGATCTTCTCGACTTGTCCTCACTCTTAGCCGCGATTTTAAACCAACCAAACTTTTCATCAGTTGCAACACACGCATCGTCTCTTCTTACCCTGATGTATTGAGGCTGGCTTCTCTTCTCTTGCCCCCTCAACAACCACTTCCAAATCCTAATCAATTTACGGGTCGAAGCTCGACCAGAATCTTCAAACTCCAAACACGTCAGTATCGTCTCAAGACACTCACCACAAGCCGAGTGTACAACTCCAACAAAGGACGAAACTTTACATTTTGAGCCTATGAACGCAAGATTTCAGGTCGGTCCTTCAGATGTATTACCACCTTTGTCAGAGAGTTTTGACTTAGACTCACTCATGTCAACGCCAAAGTATTTCCCCACAACAAAATAGCATTGAAGCAGAAGCCAACTCCAGCAGTTTATTCGACTTTGGGTTTCCGGATAATTTTGCCTTTGATGACTTTATGGGGTTGATTTAATTATCAACATATGCATATCTCTACACATATCTCCACCTATGATTCATGATTTTGTTGCATTCTTTTTATGGTTTAATGTACAAACATTGTTTTCCCGTCAAAGAGATATATATTTATCCTAAATAATTATCATGAATGTGAACTATCTTAAACTTTCTCCATACGTCATATATGCAAAGAGGACTAGCTAGAGTAAATAACTAAACATAGCTAGAAATATAAGCATCAGTCAAACTATCGTAAAAAATAGTTGAAGTGTCTAGCCTCGAGAACGAGCTAAACAAGCAACACATCCCATGTTTTTTTAAAACACGGCTCTATGTAGTACGTACCGACCGTACGTAGCATAACATTGTCATTTTCCCAAGTAATGTTGTTGGGATTAAGGTCAGTTGGTAACGGTGGGTAAGAAGTCGTTAATTAGGTAACGTTGGTAAAAAAGAAGGGATGTTACGTTAACTAGCGCCCAATATAATGTCCATTTTGAAGCTCTTTAAGTCGTTAATAGCCCAATCTAAGGCCTATTTTGGGGAAGCATTAGCTATGTAAGTCAACTACATAAAGGTCATTCTAAAGTTAATGGATTTTGTTTTCAAAAAGCCAATTGATATCAAAAATATGAGTGGATTAGTTTAGATTTCATATATACAAAATGATATTCCTCTTTTTTCAATATAAAGCAATAGATGAGTGTGAGCAGCTGAGTTTAATTTAAGTCTTACAAATAGAATTTGGAATTAGAGGGATTATGTATTTGTTATAGGAAATAAGTAAACAAAGAAATGTGTGAAATGCTTAAAGAAGAAGAAGGATTAGGTGTTGAAAATTAAAAAGAGGAAGAAGATTAGGAAAAATAAAATTAGTAACATACTACTTTTTTCTCGCCTTTTTGGTTTCACCTTTTTTTTCCGACGGCCCGTTTCCCAAGGCGAGCTCCGGGTTCTCTTCCTACCCGTTTGAAAAAAAACGTTACACACAATTTATATTACTATACTTTTGATTTGCCAAATGCTCAAAAAGCGAATCAATGATTTAGTATATGATTGTTGGAGTTTTTGTTTGTGTGTTTGGTCATTGTCCTTTTCTTCCTGTGACTATACTACATCGCATCTCATCTCACATTGTTTTAGTGTTCAATCTCTTCTCCACCATTCATATTATTATTTTCTTGCTCATAAGTTTTTTTTTATTTTATTTTAACATATTTATGGGAGTATTTTACAAAATTTAAAAGCTCATTATACCTAAGCCTACAGGGACATACATATGCAGAACACATGATAATGTATAAAGACAATAAATAGGAATCATACAGCATTGTATTCCTAATCTAATTACTTAGTTAAGGATATGAGTAACTAGTTTAGTCCAAACCAAAAGACAGAAGCCTTATAATTTCCGGAACTAATAACACAGTTTACAAAGACTGTAAAACAAACCAGAAGCTGCCAAAGTCAGGAATCTCTTGTTTTTTCAATCACATCTCTCTCTCTCCACAATAATCCTATAGAAAGAACAAAATAGAGAGAGAGAGAAAGAGAAGATAGTGAATAATGGAAGGCTGCTTTTCTTCGTGAATCTAAAAGACAGTCACAGAGAGATTTGAGATCCTTATAATTTCATAAAATCCGTTTCTCTATCTCTTCCTCTCTCTCTCTCTCTCTGTAGCCTTTTACAATGAAGACAAGTTTCACTTCACTCCTCATCCTCCTCTGTTCTCTCCTCTTCCCCATCGTCTCACCCAATCTACTCCTCGAACCGGTCACACCCACACCGTACCTGCCTTCCCCGTCGAGACACAAGCTCAAACCTGCCGTCTCGACCTCTCCGACGAGCTCTTCGGCGGAGTCAATGAAGCTTGCGGGAGAAACCTTGACCGTAGCCGATGCTGCCCTGTTCTCGCCGCTTGGCTATTCGCAGCTCACGCTCGCTCTGCTCTCCAGCTACCAGCTCCTGCTCCGACGCCGGCGTCCTCCGACCCCGACGAGCCCATGAGACCGGACGACTCTCAGAAGTGCGTCAACACATTGCAGAGTGCGCTTTTGACCAAAAACGTCAAGATCCCGCAGCCTAATACGACATGCGATGCGATACTCTGCTTCTGTGGCATTCGTCTTCACCAGATAAGCTCTCTCTCTTGCCCCGCCGCTTTTAATGTCTCCTCCGGTTTCCGAAACGCTACTCCGACCGCCGCCGTTAAGAATCTCGAGAAAGAATGTCGGAACTCCTCTTACTCTGGTTGTACCAGATGCCTCGGCGCTCTTCAAAAGGTTCGAATCTTTTTATATTATAAAGTTTCATCCTTTATGCCCTCTGTTTTAAAGGTTGATTTTTTTCTAACATTCCATTAAAAGTTTCATCCTTTATGTTCCTCTGTTTAAGGAATCTCTGCATTTAATGAAAAAATTTATATCCTTAAAAGCATAATAAATGTTTCGTTTTCATATTCGTGACTCAAGTCGAAAAGAATGTTCATTAATAACTGTCGCTCTCTTTCCATGGAGAAAGTTCTCAGAAACTCAAATTACATGTTTTATTAGTGTTAATTAGAGTTTGTATTAGTTTTAAGTGTTTTTTTTGCTCTTTCTTTAGGTGAAACATACACACAACACAAGCAACATTGTATTTTAATTTTGGGTATCCTTTTAGGTTGCAAACAATTGGTGACATACTTTTTCAGAAAGTTTCCTGTTTCGTATAACCCAAAGCACTGTCCCCCTTCTGAAACACTGACCATTCACACGCAACCTTTTCTTGTTTTTTTTTTTTTTTAATTTCATTTTCCTAAAGATCTTGTTTTTTTTTGATGGGATTGGATACAGCTCAAAGTAAAAGGAGGAAGCAAGAAGACAACAACGGAGAGAGCTAGTAAGATGATGACAAAGATTGTCAGCTTATGGGACTCACATGGCTACTTGCTCGTAACAAAACGGCATACATTCCCACCGTTTCAGCTGTGTTGAGAGCCATTATGTATAGTCCACACCCTCCTCACCTCAACAAGTGTAGTCCTGACCAAGAGAACATGCCATTAGCCGTTGACTCTCTTCAGTTCCAGAGGAGCCTGCTGCTTCGTCACATTTGTCTGTGTTTCCTGTTTTACCCCTAATCCTCTGCATTTTTCTCTTTCTGTAGTTTTTTATTTACCTTTTTTGGTCGGAGGGAAAGAGAGTCACGTGAAGCTACAAGACAGATTGTGTGCATGTAAATGCCTTCCCCTTTTTGGTTTTGTATCTCTAACCCTTAAAAATATAAACTGTGTTTTGTCTAATTAAAACACAATGTCCTAGGTCTTGGAATTTAAAATCATCTTGAGACTAGAAAGTTGTCATATTGGACTATATAAGATCCGTATCATGAGCACATAACAAGAAATAAAAAAAAAGCCATTGTTGTTGAATCCCAAGGGCTACTAACTAGTAAAGCATGTTGGTCGCCTCTACTAATGCGAATGTATTCTCCCAAAGTCAAATCCAAAAGGCTCTCAACCTTTCCTCCAGTAATAATAACTTTTGAATATGCTTTTGTTTTCTCATTCTCAAAATAGTAAGATATTTCATAAGTTTTATATTAAATGTCGTTTTATAGATTTTTTTTTGTTATAAAATAAGTGTCGTTTTTGACTTTTAATACAAAATTTATTAATTTTCACTGTAATTTATTTTTCTCTTGGTTTAAATATGATTAAATGTATAAGTAATTGTGTTTTTATAGAGAAAATATACAAAATTAATTGTTTTTTAATCCGTATGCATAAAGCGAAAATGACACTTAATAAGAAATAAGGAACACAAGGAGTACAAACTTTGTATGGGGAACCAAAACACTACTGATGAAAAGAAATATGCCTTAAACTTAGACTCCTGCGCACATGCTGTTGAGAAGCTTGCATCTACTGTGACAGTTCAAAGGAACATACTGATTCGACTTGTTTAACAGCAAGCAAAGATAGAAGAAGCGCATACTTTAGAGCGTTAAAGCGTAACTAACCTTTTTGGGTGAAAATTATTGCTTCTACTTAAATTGTTTATAAATGAAAAAATATAACTTCAAATTAGTCTGAGTTTCAGTCCGATTTTGTTATTTCCTGTCTAAATATAGAAGGTCATAACCGAATGAGAGTTATGTTTTTAGTTGATGATATAAATAACCATGGTTACGTTTTGATAAGTTGCATGTCATGTGTTCTCTATTGTCTCGGCTAAAGAGCTCTTTTTCTTACAGTTTTTCTCCTCTATTAAAGTAGCTTATAATCAAACAAAAGCGATCAAGACACTGAGAAAATGGCGAATGGGTGCGAGATTTGCTGTGAAATAATGATAGCCATCCTCCTCCCTCCACTCGGGGTTTGTCTAAGGCATGGATGTTGCACTGTATGTCTTCCTCTTACTCTCTCGATTATGCTTCTTTGTAGTTTTGGAGCATATATATATTTGTAAAAAATGTCACAAAATGAAATGTGTAGACGGAGTTCATGATATGTCTGATCCTGACGCTTCTGGGATACGTACCGGGCATCATCTACGCACTCTATGCAATTGTCTACGTTGATCGTGATCAGTTCTTCGACGAGTACCGTCGTCCACTTTTCTACGCCCACTCACCTTGATTTATTTTTATGCATTTTCTAATCATCTTTTTATAATGTTTTTGATTTTTTTGTTAATTTTATTTGTTCCATTGATTACAGTTTCATCTTTCTTTTAATAAGGTCAAAGATCTTTTATTCTTAAACACTTGTTTTTGTCAGTTTTGTCTGTGTACTTTGTTTATTAATTTGATCAGAATCCAAAAACAAACAAAAGTGATAAGCAAAACGTTAGAAACGGTCAAGGTCCGATGGTATGTGATTAGAATTGCATGCGACAAACTCTCAACAAATAGTAGACCAAAAAAGTAATCTCTAGTCACCTTTTTAATATGTTCCCTATTCTATAGTACTAAAAAGATCATTTCTAAAAACTAATATTGTTTACGTGTGTTATCTACTGATTTTTAGCAGTAAAAAAGATTTGTGATATATTCAACAAAATACATAAATAGACAAATGACGACACATTTATATTTTATTATGGACAATAAAGAATTATGAAACAGATATATCAACAACATAGTTTGACACTGGATGATAATTTTACATGAACCAGTTCAATAGACATATATGTAAATCACGATCACTACCAACGAATTGGGAGATCGATGAGATCGACCATATCAAGATTATGGAAAACATGAAGATAAGGAAAGATCTAGAAGATCGAGACGAATCTAGAGAAATCTGGAAAGACCGAGAAGAATAGAAAGTTGACATTTATCTAATATATTATTCCATATTAGTTTAGGAAATTAGGTTTGATTATTCGTTATATAAGTCTATGCATCTTGTATTTTATTCTTATGAGAGTCTAATATAATTCTTCCATAAACACTTTGTGTTCTTTACTCTCATCAATTTGTCATGGTATCAGAGCTAAGATCCAAAACCTGTGGATCGAAGTTTATTTTTATTTCAAAAAATATGATTTCTTTGAACATGAATCTATTGATTGATTCGTTCAATTTGATGTTTTTTTTCGCCCTCGCGAATAACATCTTTAATTATCTGACTTCTCGCTCTTGTGAGTTGTTTTTCTACTTCGCCATTGCGAATTATTCATGGACTTTGCAATCGCGAGTTTTGTCCCCTGAAGAACCCTACGATCGGGTATAAAAGTCGATGACCCGACGGCCGGGTGTTGCAGCCGATTTGACTCTACGATCGAGTATAGACGTCGATTTTTTTTTACCTCACAGCAGGGTATATTGATGATATTTTGAAGATTTGTCCAATCTCACACGTGTTACCACGTATGAGCTTGCGGGAGGGTATTGGGAGATCGATGAGATCGACCATATCAAGATTATGGAAAACATGAAGATAAGGAAAGATCTAGAAGATCGAGACGAATCTAGAGAAATCTGGAAAGACCGAGAAGAATAGAAAAGTTGACATTTATCTAATATATTATTCCATATTAGTTTAGGAAATTAGGTTTGATTATTCGTTATATAAGTCTATGCATCTTGTATTTTATTCTCATGAGAGTCTAATATAATTCTTCCATAAACACTTTGTGTTCTTTACTCTCATCAATTTGTCAGAACTTATAGAAGGAGGGCGAGGAGGAAAGAGGAAGCAGCACCAATCTGAAAGGAGCTTGGCAACTTCATAGTCGAAGCTGCAGATGTTGAGTTGCGAGGCCCTCTGTTTCTTATTCGTTTCCTCGTGACCACTGCAAGATTCCTTGAGCCATGCTCGTTAGCTGAACACAAAAGAAGAGTCTCAGAGAAGAAGAAGAGGAATATGATAGAGAGGAGGAGTATGCGTCTGGCTTTGATCTCGCTCATCTTTGGCTATTGTCTTTTGCTTAGTTCTGATGAATGTGTTGATTATGTGAAGCATCTGATTATATAAGATAATGCTGAGGAGTAGTTGTTATTAAAATGAATAAATGACGAAGGAAAAAGTCTTATTCGGAGGGATTAAATATAAAATTAACATACGCGCTACAGGCTAGTGGCCTGAGTGGGGGCAACCAGTGTCGCAATAATTTATGTTTATCAATGTTGCAATATTGACCAACGTAGAAACACAAAGCCATCACGATTTTGTTCATAGAAGTTACATAACCAAAATATCTGTATGTTGAAGAACATTTAGTGTTGTGAGGCATGACTTTCTATCTACAGAGAGCACATCATGATTCATGGCCTAGAGAGAAGGTCATGGTTAATTGCACAGTACTGATCAAAACATGCCAACCTCCAAGACAAAGATGGGTCTGTGCTCCAACACAAATTATTATGATAAGATTAATGTCAAAAGGATAAGCTGAGATCCTATGTTCGGTAAACAATGATACAACAGGTTCGTGATGGCATTTCTAATCACGCTATATAAAACTACAAAGAAGGTTGTTTCTCCTGCAACATTGTTGAATGTTGTTCCAAGTATTCTTTGCTGTTCATCTCTGTTAATCTGTGGAAAGCATCAGAGATCATTTAGTCCAACTCAAGACTATAAAAAACAGAGTAAATGCAACAATTGTTAGATCATACCTGCTAATGGTCCGGTCTTTAGCAAAACCAAGCTCGTTGTCCACGCATAGGTCGATATCATCACTCTTCCTTGATCTTGAAGAGGTTCTAGGTGCTATTTGCTGCGCATCAGATATTGTCACTATACTCTCCAGCAGTTCTTGAGGGCTACCCTCTGCGGTGCATAGCAGCCTGGCTTTGGTCTCATACATCACCTGTAAGCAATTTTTGTCAGAAAAAGATCCCTGGAAATTCAATGTAAGAAAAGAGACTGAAACGAGATATACATCAACCAGCGTTACAAAACGGTAAGCTGCAGTCCTGTTGTGGAGCCCGAACATGGGTACACCTTCCAGAGCCAATGTATGAAATTTCTCTGCAGTGAAATTTGCATCTCATGACTAAGCAGCATGAAAGAGCTATAGTGGCACTGACACAAGTATGATGTTTATCGTGTACACTTACTAAATAATCCAAGATAATCGGCTGCGCCTAGGGGTCTATCACACAGTTCTTCAAAAAGAAAGTAGGCACACCCATCGGCAGCCAATGGAACCTAGGATCCAACAAAACAAAATTAGAAGAAAAAAATGATCAACAGGTACGAGATTAGCTATTTATTGGAATGGTATCTGGAGATGCATTTATGAAAGAAGCAAAAAACCTGCAATTTTCTTCCCATTACTACTTCAACAACTTGAGGACCGGCTGGTTCATCGCCAACCAGCTGCTGAAACTTCTGTTTAAGAAGGCCAGAGATATCCTTTCCAATGAAGTAGAATCCCTCTTCAGCCTACACCCAAGAGTATGGAGCTATAAGAGTGTGATCACATTGCAATGAAACCTAAACAGAGTTACTGAGAATAGCGAAATAACGCACAGAGGTCAGTTTTCGATAGTCCACCGATGAACCAATTTCACGAACCACACATCTTTCCTACAAGAATTGCTTCTTAGTATCAGTCACACAGCATAATGGATCCCAGGAAGCAAGTTCAGGGCATTGATAGTAAGAGGAATTAGCAAACCTTTAGTGCTGCGATAAATGGAAGGAATAGATCCCTCTGTAAACCCCTTTCATAGAGATTATCTGGCGCACGGTTTGATGTCGCTACAAGAACCTACACTTTCCTCCAGTCACCGACAAAATGAACTTTTAAATAACTATCGGTTTAGGTTCAACAGAGGTAAGAAGAAGAAGGTTGTAGAGACTACTTACAATACCATTGTTAAACAAGTGTCTAAAGAGACGGTTTAGTATTAGAGCATCAGCTACATCATTGACCTTTTACAAAAAGAATAGATCAATAAAGAAAGGTGAGGAACCCTGAACAACCTTTTCACACAGTGAAGATGAGCGTCACATACCATGAACTCATCTAAGCATAGTAATATAGCCTCGTCGGCTATTTCCAGGCCAACGACTTCAAGTGGATCTTCAAGACCCTTGTGCATCTGCAGAACGATAAGAGCTGAGTTCCAGTGCAAGCCTTAGCTTTAAAAAAAGCAAACTTGGAACTGGGGTCTTACTTGCAGGCGGCTATGAACACTGAGCATGAAATTGTGAAAATGAATCCTTTGCGCTCTCCAACTACTTGGCCTATCACGTTTTAAACAAGGGATCAGACGAATTCACCAAAACATCATAAGAAACTGTGATCATCTCCTAACTTACAATTGATGAAAAAACAGATCCATGAGCATTGTCTTCCCAGTTCCAACACCTCCATAAAGGTATAAACCTTTGACAGGAGAGACAGAAGAGTGAGGAGACACAAACTTGTTCCAGAACCAATTACTCCTGAGAGATAAATACATAACAAAATGAAAACACACTACCAACAACATCTCAAGTAACTTAATTACAAAAATGAACGAAACATAAACAAAACCTGGTGGGTTTTGCTGATGCAGAATAACGATCTAATCGACAAGCATCAGCGGACTGAACAAGCTCGTCGTAGAGTCTCTGAAGTTCTCTTAAAGTACCAAGCTGCAACAACAACAAAGAAACAAGCTTTAGCATTGATTTCACTAGAGAATGAAGAAAAGAAGATGATAACCTGACATAAGTCTCCATCCAAAAGCTCTCCAGCTACGATTCTGCGTTCATATTCCACGAGAGGCCCAGCAACCTTGTCATCTCCATTGGGATGTGAAGAAGAACAGAAAGAAGAATGATGGATAAGGTAAGCAAAGGAAGAGGTGGGATTGATCGAGATCAAACGAGTATGAATGGGAGAGAAAGCGTAAGGTTGATGATGGCTGGAGAGTAGAGTTACGCGGCGGAGGGAGAAGAGAAGCGAGCGCATGGTGGTGTGTGATGACTATGGACGCATTAGAAACCTTGAGGATGGCGGATTCATCGAAGAAGAAGAAGAGTCTCGCAGAGATGCACCTCCCTCAGTAGACTCTCTCACTGCTCAACTCTTCTGACCAGAAGAGAGAGAGATCCAACAACCCAAAATTGAAATGGTTCCACTAAACCGGCTTTAACCAAAACTTCAACCAGTAAAATAATGAAGATTATAATAGTAGGCCCATTTAGTAATAGATGGGCCTCTCACTGAAAGCGTTCGCCGAGTCGTCGTCAAATCGGAGAGAATGTTGGCGAACTTTCATTTTGCGATAGACTCCGTCTACACAATCATAATCTTCTCACCGTTCAACTTCGGATCAGATCAGCCATGGAGGATGAGGTAATCGTTCCTATTATTTTATTTATTTAACGTACGGACGTTCGACCTTGATTAAAGATCTGATTGATCACTCCTTAATGCTTTACATCAGATTTGTCGTGTGGAATTCGATTGTGATTGAAAGTTAGATACTTTGTAATCTGGCTTGAGAACACCTGAGAAAAAATACGTATGATTTTATTGGAATTGTATAAAGGGGGTGATGATTCTCTGTTAGATCCTCTTCTCAAACATCTAGTTTTGTTGCTTTTATTATAGGGAATGAGTGTTTTTCTGCCAAATTGTTTTCTCAATTTGTTGCTTGTGTATGGTGGATCAGATTAGGAATTGTGAAACGGAATATAAAAGAAAACTTTTAATTCGAATAGACATTGTCTTTTTTTTTTTTTGGTGTGTTTCTATTGAATCATCAGATTGAGCTGAAAACTGCTCCTGCTGATTTCCGGTTCCCTACAACGAACCAAACAAGGCACTGTTTCACCCGCTACATCGAGTTCCACAGGTACTCTTTGTTCAAATGTTATATTTGAGTTTCAACATCTACTCTTGTTTGATTGAGTTAGTGACTATTCAATTCATTCTAACTTGAAACAACAAAAACCATATCTTCAGGTGCACAACTGCAAAGGGTGAGGACTCCAATGAATGCGAGAGGTTCGCCAAGTACTACCGCGCTCTCTGCCCTGGAGAATGGGTTTGTTACTTCTTATGTCTTTTCTCTGCTATTATCTTTCTCTGCCCACAATCTTGACAATGCGCTAATCTCTCTGCAGGTTGACAAGTGGAATGAGCAGAGGGAGACCGGAACTTTCCCTGGTCCTCTCTGATTCAAGCATGAACTCTCTCTCTCTCTCTCTTTATCATTTTATGCTCAAGACCAGAAGAAGGTCCTCTCTCGTGTGGATTGATCATTGAAACCCAACTCTATCTTTCGTTTTAAACCTGTTCTTTGGATGATCAAACTAAATAAATTGGAAAGACATCCTTTTGGTTTTGGATTAATAAATGCTTAAACTTTGACCCGGAATGCACCAATTTCAAATTCGCGAGGCAATTTTGCCATTCTCAACAAGTTGAGGATGTAATTTGCAAAATGTTTCTCATTAAGACACAAAACTTATCTAGCTGTCGTTGACTAGGACAACTTCTACAACAGACTTCGTAACTGACAAAACTCTCATTTGCCTAAAAGATTCACTTTCAGTTTCTGCGGAGCCAAACAAAAAAAAAACAAATCTCTCCGCCGCAAAGACACCAAAAACAAACATGGTGCAGTGTAGCAACAACCTTCTCGGAATCCTAAACTTCTTCACCTTCCTCCTCTCAATCCCAATCCTCTCCGCCGGGATCTGGCTCGGCAAAAATGCAGCCACCGAGTGCGAGCGTTTCCTCGACAAACCAATCGTCGTCATCGGAATCTTCCTCATGTTCGTCTCCATCGCCGGTCTCGTCGGCGCTTGCTGCCGCGTCTCTTGCCTCCTCTGGCTCTACCTTTGCGCAATGTTCCTCCTCATACTCCTCGGATTCTGCTTCACCATCTTCGCCTTCGCCGTCACCAACCGCGGCGCCGGCGAGGTTTTGTCTGGTAGAGGGTATAAGGAGTACCGCATCGGAGATTACTCTAACTGGTTGCAGAAACGAGTCAGCAATGGTAAGAATTGGGATCGGATCAAGAGTTGCTTGATCTACTCCAACGTGTGCTCCACTTTCAACAGTCGCTACGCCAACGTTAACGTTGAACAATTCTACAAGACTAATCTCAATGCCCTTCAGGTCACTTTCGATTTTTAATTTTGTTTGTCTGAAAATTTGAGATCGGAGTTTCAAAAAAGTGAATCTAGCTTTTTCATTAAAGTACTTTAGCTTTAAGAACACACAAAGCCTTTTTAAAAGTTGTCTTTTGATCCATTCCTTTTTAAGAAGCTGCCTTTACATTGTAGATCTTGTAGCATCTTGAAACCTAGTTCTTGTGTTAGTATTACTACATTCTAGTATTTGGATTTCACCAGCTTCTCTTTTTTTTTTTTTTTTTTTTCACTTGTGTAGTCTGGTTGCTGTAAGCCGTCTAATGATTGTAACTTCACCTACGTGAGTCCAACTAATTGGACAAAGACCACTGGTCCTTACACAAACGAGGACTGTAACGTTTGGGACAACAGGCCGGGAACTTTATGCTACAACTGCCAAGCGTGCAAGGCTGGTCTGCTTGATAATCTCAAGAACTCGTGGAAAAAAGTGGCTAAGGTGAACATTGTCTTCCTTGTATTCCTCATTATCGTCTACTCTGTTGGTTGTTGCGCCTTCAGGAACAACAGGAAACGCAGCTACTATTAGATCCAAAACCAAGACCTATCCCAAAGAAGATATCTCAAGTGTCATCATCCTACTCTTGAGTAGTTAAAGGTTTGCTGCATTCAAGACAACTTGTTTGATCGCTTGTCTTGTAATGTATTTTTCTATTTTAATTATGCAACATGATATGACTGAGTTATTACAACAACATTTGTTTTGTACTTCTATTTCGAGTCTTTTGTGTGTTTGGAGTAGCTTCTAGATATGTTGGAACGAGTATGATTTGTAAAACAAGTGGCATTTCATTTTACTTTGTCAAAAACATATCCTTATACCATCTAGAACCGACATTTAATAGAGTTACATGAGAAGAGGTTCCAAGAGCTCAGAACTACTAAAAGTCCTATCGCCAATCATAATGGGAACAAAGTCAGACTGGGAGGTGGTGGTGTATTCATTTTGCAGTTTCAGGTCTGTTGCTTCTTCTTGATAGTCTTCTGTTTTGCCCCAGAGAACAATGTAGAGACCAAAGATGATAGCCAAAGCTCCCAGCAAGCTGAACAAAAAACGAACAAAGCAGATTAAGTTGTGAAGAGAAGACAGTAAGAAAAGAGACCAACTACCTCCCAAGGTAAGTCTGCTCTTTCAGATACAGAGCGCCGAAGAAAGTGACAATGACGGTAGAAAGAGGGTTGAAGAGTGCAGAGAAAAGAGGTCCTTTCCGCGACACGCACCAAGCTTGTAGAAAGAAAGACACCGCCAGTTGGAGGCCAGAGTATATGCAACATGAGAGCTTCAATGAGAATCAAGCTTCCAGGAGTTTAAGTCAGTTGTTGCCTAAGGCGATAGCCATGAAGAAAGAGGCTATGGTAGCCATGAAACAAGTCCAGGAGGAAGTGTACAAGTGATCATGACAATGATTAGCAATGGGAACTTGAAGGATCAACCAGGAGGACCAAGCAAATGTGCTAACAAGAAGACATAAGCAACCTAGTAACCAAGTGTTATTGTCTTGGTTCAACAGAGCGTTGAGCAATTTTAGGTCCTCTTAGAAAAGTCATTGCCATGGCTCCTCCTACACACACACCTGTTCCTATTACCTTTGCTACACTTTTCAAACTTCTCCTCTTTATCCTCTCGAATCTGAAACCCAAAAATAGAAAAAAAAAACAATATCAAGGCCATATAATATAGAATCACTAAGTAACATACATATTGGTGTGAAGAACTTATAAAAACCAACCCAACAATGATGGAGATGAGGAAGGTTGACAGCAGGAATAAGATTGGTCATAGCACAAGCCATGGATGAAGAAGATTAAGTCAATCCCTTTAAAATAAGCGTTCTGGTTCACAGTCACACCAAAAAAAGCTGTGAAAAGCCACCCACCAAAAGCCTCTGATTCCAAAGAAAGGTTTGTTTGCTTTGCTCCTATTTTACCATCCACAAAAACACACATGGAGATAAGTTTTCATTTAAAGTTCTTGATGATAAGTAAACCTGAATACCCTAGGTTTAGGTGTATGTGAATATTATTTGGTACATGTGTATGTCCATTTCAAGTACTGATGGTTTGCAAACCAATAATATGTTATATATGGTTAGATAAAAGCTTGAACGTACCAAGCGGAGAAGAAAGAGATGGGACAGATGAAGAGAGTAGCGATGGCTTGACCGGTAAACGACAAAGACGGTGGGATTGAGTCCTTCCATGAAAGCAGCTTTTGGTGAAGAGTGCAACTCCTGCAGATGTAAACTGAAGCAGCAATAACGCCATCACCGCTTGTATTTCTCCATCTCCATCTCCTACACCTCTCCTCTATCTACTTCTTCTTTCAGTATATCTAATATCACACTAAGAATGAATCTCTCATTATACGTCTTGGCTGTATATATATATAATATATATCAAAATATGTAAAGACAAATGAATCCACCATGTGTCAACGCGATGTCTGCGCATGATGTGTGAAATGAAGTGTGTATAGGGCAGTTAATAAACAAGCTTGTGACCGCCGCGTATTGAGGTATGATCATTTCTATTATTATATAAGTATAGTACTTGACAACTCTAAAATATGTAAGAAATTAAGAAAATCATTGGTGATTAAAAAAACTAGTAAAAAAGGAATATTATATATAGGGTGTAATGAAATGAATCACGAAAAACCTTATAGATCTCTGCTTTATTTCATTTGATTACTATAAACAAAAACTTTGTTGGTTGTGTTACTTGTTTATATTGTGAAAACTGGATCCATATATAAGCATAGAAAGAACAACAAAAGGTATATATCTTATGATTGATTACGGGTTCGAGTTCCGCATCACAAGTAAAAGCAAGAACTGGTAATAAATTATATATCTTGTTAATCATAGACTATATATGCGCGGATCACGAGTTATATAATATAATACATTCCACGATTTTGCAAACTATGAAAAACAAAGTTGGGGACTAGTTATGACTCCCATGTGATACGTTTCATATACAATATTTGAAGTATATTATAATATAATCTAGAATACAGGTGTATATTATAGTAACACAGAACATAATTGTCGAGATAGGTAAAATATCATATGCGTGAACATGTCAAAGTTAATGAGCCAGTGTGTCTTCTTATGTCTATAACCAATACGTAGCGTAGGTTTTTCTTTCTATTATTGGTGAAATAATTTCTGGATTTCCATTGAGACTTGTGGACCAATCAGACTCGATGCATGAGAGAGAAGAACAATACAATACGATCATAGGATAATGACAAAGGCTCTCTGACTCATACACATTATCTTGGCATCATCATTCTCATCCTTCCATACTTTGCAACTATTATTTTATTTGGGGGACAACATATATATCTTTTATGACGTCCGGTCTCTGCCTCACACATATGTGTTCCAGCGATCGACAGGTCAACGATCGTCATATCCGAAACGGTGTCGGAGGAGGAGCTTTGGGCTGCAGCTTGCTCGCGTTCCGGACACTCAACTTACTGATTCCTTCTTCTTACAATATCCAAGTCAGTTCTTCTCTCTGTTCGTATATAAATTCATGAAATGATAGTTAGTTCAAAAGTCAAACTTTCAAGCTGAACAAGAGTGGAGGGAAAAGTTTTGTGGAAGTCATAAGTGAAATGAAAAATTGTTTTGGAGATGTGGATATAGTAAAGAAATATCTTTTAGTTATCTTGGTGTAAGAAGATATATGATGCTGTAGTAATCAATCGTCATTGTTGTGTGATTGGTTTTGGAGAGTTTCTCTTTGAGGGTTTCTAGTTATGGAGATTTGGCTATATATTTATGTTCTTATGCTGATGTTACGTTTGCTGTTCAAGTTTCATTAGGATCACATGAGATACTTGGCAGAGCGTGAGTTCGAGGCGCTTAAGTTAGAGTTTCAGGAAAGAGGGAAGGTTTTACGCGGGTCTCATGCCTAAACGCTACCTTCCATTGTCACAACTATATAACCTCTTCTGAGGATTTTAGCTCAGATGTAAGGTCTGTCTATTCAATTTGCTCATCTTTATATTACATGTGCATCATCTGTTAGAGTTAGTAACTTCAGTATAATAGACTTTTCATGAGACTTTGGAGGGGCTCTCTTGCATAAACGCTATCGTTTCTTGTATGGATTCTTTGGCTTAGCTGTGGATAATGTTTCTCAGTCTCTG